>JAHWLF010000151.1:0-19759 GCA_024679295.1 Phytophthora parvispora
GTGCTGCGGCAGGGGCTGGAGCCGGTGCAGTCGCTGTTCTTCGGCTCGCTCTTTGCCGGCGAGACGCGCACCATCGAGACGCTGCTGCGGAACAACGGACCGCTGCCGCTGACGTTCAAGACGTCCATCAACTTCGGTGGCGGCGCAGCAGGAGGAGGCCCGGTGACGGGGGTCGAGGAGGACCGAGAGGCCTATGAGCGCAGGAAGGAGCTGCAGATAACCCCTGCCGACGGCTGCATCGACCCGTTCAGCGAAGCTGCGGTCACGTTCGTCTACCACCCGAGAGCGAAGACCTCTGAAGAAATCCTGCGGATCGAGCGTAAGCAAGGCGGCGCGGGGCTCGAGGGCGGGGGTGACGCTGACTACGGCGCCTCGTCCGGCAGCAGCAGCAGCAGTCTGGACTCGTCGGGTTCTCCGTTTATGCTGCTACCAGCACCGGCACAACCTCTCAGTGCATTCGCGTCCATCGTTTGTGAAGATCTACAGGCCCAAAACTTGACCTTCGAGGTCTCCGCGAAGACGTACATTCCTAGGCTCCAGCTATCGCCGACGCCGCCACTCGACTTTGGCGACGTTCGGTCTTACGACCGTGCCGACATTTTGCTGTCCCTGAAGAACCTGTCGGGGCTGCCCGTGCGCTTTGAAGTCGACAAAGGTGTCGCACACTATGCTGTGAGTCCACGTACTGGCCGCTTGGACGTGCTACAGTCGCAAAGCCTAGTGGTTAGCTTTGCCCCGACGCAGCTTGGAACTTTCAACAGCATTTTGGCTCTTCGCATCAACGACGGAGTGTTGGAAATACCTGTGAAGGTGCTGGGGCGTGCGGCAATTGTTGGGCCTGTTCCGCCTGTCAGTGAGAGGCTTATCGGTGGTCCGTTGGCTCTACCTGCGGACTTTGCGCCCAAGTACAAGTTCCTGCTACCCGAGGAGGCCAAGCAGACGAAAGGAAAATTGTCCAAGCGATTCCGGCGCCAGCCTCCATACGAGCTCGCCGCATTGAACGGCACCGCAGCCCTCGATGAGTTTGAGTTCCAGGGCACAAACAACACCCACTTGACGTACTGCGTCAAGGAGCTTGCGCGCCGAGCTGACCATCGCGCTGCATATCATGACTATCTCGCTCAATGCCGTGTTCAGCGTGAGGCCAAAGCGAAAGGCTGGAAAGGGAAGGCCCAAGGGCTTAAATCGAGCGTCGTCCAAGCTCGCGGCAACAACCAGGAAGAGGATGACGGCGTCCCGAACTCAGGAGGTGTCGATATCGGGATGGACAGAGAAAGCAGACCTCAACCGCAGGAGCTACGACTTCCTCCATCTCTCCGAAAGCCGGACGAACCGCTATGGCTGAACCAGCACCCTGCTGGAGGAAATGCCGGCCAGTCTAAGGTCTTTTTCGATGAGTTCAAGCTGATCAAGAAGAAATTCAAAGCGGCACCCGCCACACCAGCGGAACTTGCCGACTGTGCTCGAACGTTGGAGTTTGATGAGCTGGAGCAGGTGGTCTCGGGACCCAAGACCCTCAACTTTGGTCGACTGAGTGTCAACGGCAGCGCGACACGCAGCCTTACAGTGCAAAACAACTTGCAGCATAACGTTCTAGTCACGCTACATTTTGGTGGGGGTGCCGCCAATAAAGATGGCACGCCTGGACAGCTCGAGGAACTCGCTCGCAAGACAACGCTAACATCACAAGTCATGCCGCCGCATTCGAAGGCAGGGTTTGATCTGGTGTTCTGCTCTTTGCGGGAGCAGTTTTTCCAACAAGCGGTCACTTACTCGCTCAACGGAGTTCATCCGCGCCAGGTCACGATTGTCGCGGAGGTAGCTCCCATCGTGGTCGAACTCGCACCAGAAGAGCTGCGCTTTGATTTCGGAGCGCTGGACCTGAGCACGTCGGTAGCTCGAGACGTGGTCATCACGAATACTTGCGATTCGGAAGCTCCGTTCGTTTGGACACGCTTACCGTTGCTCGCCACGCCTGACGGGTCGAATCGCCCAGATTCCTCCAAGAGTAACGCAACGACAACGGTCACTACCGCTACGATGGCGGATAAAGGCGCTACCGCAAGTGGCTCGATGACGCCAGTGTTTGAGGTTCTGCCAGTTAGTGGTACGCTAGGACCATCGGCTACAATGGTATGCAAGGTGGTGTACAGGCCTCCGTCGATGTCTGGGCCCGCAATGTCGGCGTTGGGTATCACTCAGCGCAGTGGGGCGATGTGGCTAGCGCAAATGTTCCAGCTAGACGTCACAGGTGGCGAAAAAGGATTGCTAAACTGTCGAGCACTGCTTCCTGACGTCAAAGTCGTTGCTCGGGAGAAGAAGGTGGACTTCGGAACCATTTCAGTCGGCGTTGAGCGTGAAAAACGTATCACCTTATCCAGCCTGGGCATGCACACGCGAGCTGTGTTCTATGCCAGTGTTGACCCACCATCAATGACCACAACGATTGGGCTGCAAGTGAGTCCAGCGCAAGGAGTGGTGGATCCTCAGGAATCTACAGAATTGACAGTAAAACTGTTACCTCATCGTGCCATAACGTTGGACGGGGGCACCAGTGGCTCCCACCAAGTGAATATCGTGGTCACCTTACGAGGAGGTAAGGTACTTCGCCTTCCGGTCAGCGCCTCTGTTCTCGTACCGGACGTATTCCTCGCTCCGGCAGAAGCTATTGATTTTGGAGAAGTTGTGCTAGGTGTTTCGGTCCCACGAGTGATTTCACTGGAAAACCACAGCTCCATCCCGGCGTGCTTGCTGCTGGACTTGGGCTCTTCAGCCTTTTCGGACGAGTTTGCTATCGCCACACCTCCACGTTTGATCGCGCATCTCGAAGATGCCAGCAATATTTTCATCCCTTTGACCGACGACAAGCCTCGAAATGGGGCAAACACTCAAGACAGAGAAGCCGACACTGATGATGACCTGTCTGCGAGATGTTCAAAGTGGCAGATCTGCTTGCCTCCGCACTCTACGGTGTCGTGTCATCTCGTGTTCACACCACTGAAGGAAGGCAGCCATGACCTCGTTCTCCCGCTCCAGATCGCCGGTGTCGGGTCCAGCACAGGACCCAGCAATGGCAGTCCGGCACCACTGCGACGACGAGTACTCGCTCGAGCCATCGTACCGCGACTACGCTTCTCGTCGTCGACGATGCATTTCAACCGCTGTGTCATCACGCGCGAAGGTATCCGAAAAGTCCCCTACACGAAGCAACTAGTGCTCACGAACGATGACGAACAGCCAATGCGTTGGCAGATTGATACGGCACGCTTGCGTCAAGGAAACCTCGTGGCATTTGCTGCTGGGGCTGCCGCCGCAGCTGCCGCAGTGAGCTCCGGAGCTGCGCTTGCGAAACGAATTGCGTCAGCAAACCCGACGAATAGCGCAACCGCTGTCGTGTTTCACGTTGCTCCTGATCGCGGGGAACTGGCGCCAGGAGAGGAGGTCACAATTCGAGTGAGCTTCTTGCCTCTGGATGCCGTCGAGTACGCGGAAGACGAGTTACCTCTTCTGGTTGACGGCGAGCCTTACGTGAATCTGAGTTTGCGAGGCGAAGGAATTCACCCGCACCTGTCGTTCTCGACTAACAGAGTGGTGCTTCCTACCGTCCCGCTTGGAATGACAGCGACTGCCCACTTTCAAGTGTACGCTACTGGTTACGATCATCTTGAGCTCGCTTGTCGAGTACCGCTCGATACCTCACGAGCCCCACTGACTGTCCTGTTTCCTCACGGGAAGACATTGAGCATGGCATGTCCAAGTCTTCCGGTTGAATTACGCTTTTCCAGCAATGCCAGCGTGGCTTTCAACGCCAGACTCGAGTTCTTCGACGCTGACGGCAACTCCTTCGCATTACCCGTTGCTGGCTGCGCAGAGAATTGCCTATTCACAAACTATGCTTTTATTCAGACCCAAGGTCTAGCTCCAGAGCTGACGGAGGACACGAGCAATTCGCCACGACATTCCCCACAACGGAAAGAGTCTTCCAACACTGATCTTGAAGGGGACAGTACCGCCAAAACTAGCACTGAAAATCGAGGTTCGGTCAGCAACAAAAGCATTGAATCGGATGGAAAACCTCCAAGTGGATTCCAGTTTTACACTCACACATCCGGCCGTTTTCCGGTGTACCTGCTATCAACCCGACAAGCTCAAGCCGAGACCGAAAAACACAAGGACGCGCAACAAGCGCCAATGCAACAGCAGCAACACGCCGTTCCAAATGGCTTCGTGGTTGTGGATCCATCTACCGGTCTCGATGAAGAAAGTTCAGCCACCCACGCTCTGCTGAAGCGACAATCATCATCGCTGCTACCACTGCAAATTTTGCCCCCAACAGGAACCCCCACACCGTTTACTGACGGGGAAATCCAACTTGTGATGCAATATCTCAACGCGAATTTCCTTCGAACACCCGTGGTTCGGTTCCCGGAGGATTTTGCTGACAACGCAGGCCGTCCGCTGTACGAACTACTCGACATGATTTGCATAAAGAAACCTGGAGGACTTGCCGTGCCTACACTTCGAGGTCCTGGTGCCACGAATGCTCCTGCGAAGCGGAAAAATGCCGAGTCTACGAACTCTTCAAGCGCTACCACCAAAGTCAATGGAGCTGCTGGGTCGAATTCAAACTCGACTTCGACCGTACCGCAGCCATCCAAGAAAGACCAACTCACGCAATACACGAACCAATTCGTGGAGCTACTGCGATTCCTTCGCTCTTACGGCGCTATGGTGCACGACGTCTTCCCAGAACACTTGCTAGCTCAGGAGTTTTATCTTCGAGCGTGCGAGAGTCCACAAGCTGACCCCGCTCTCCTGTCTTCGCCTTCATATGCAACGCTACCTTTCGTAGCACGACGACGCGCGCTGAAAAACGAATGGCGAACAATGAGCACGGCTGCGTGGATGAAGGTGTTGTACCAGGTAATCAAATGCTTCTTGCTCTCGCGTATCACGTGGAAAGGGTACCAGATGCAGCTTCCGGGCGGCACCGAGAATTCGGCAGGGGATGTCAGTGCACGGAGCGAGAAGCGCAAGGGTGACAAGCAACCAGTCGCTACAGGGCGAGCGTGTCAAGGTAGCAACGTCTACAGCGAGGCTGAGATGGTACTTATTCAGTGGCTTTGCGATCGCGTACGCTCACTACACAAGCCTCAACAACCTACAGTTGCTCCGATGGCCTCACTAGGTGGTGCGCTTCTCGAAACACAGCTCCTAGACATCGGGCGCGACCTGCGCGACGGCCGGTGGCTATTTCACCTCGTGGCAGCGCACATCCCGACACTGTCAGTCGACCAGAGCGCTTACCATTGCTTCCGATGGATGCCTGAGGCCACTAGTTCGCGGCCACGAAGACCGCCTTCTGCTGCTCAGCTGCAGCACCAATCTGTGGTGCTGCTGCAAACGCTGGGGGCGTTTGGTCTTGATTTCGGGTTGGATGCAGCGCGATTCTTACGTCGATACAGTGGCCGTGAGATGTTGTTGCTGCTGCTTCACTTGCAGCAGACGCTGCCTCAGTTCATTCCCAAGGCCACGATCGAATTCAAAGGAGGATTGGGTCAGGTGATGGAGAAAAGCATCGAGCTCAAGAACCCAAGCGCTCGGCCGCTGCGTTACCATGTCTTCTTGGATGGGGTGGATCGGAACTCGCCTGGCGCGGGTGGTGTCGGCGCTGCAACCGGCGGCACCGATTCAGCTGCGGCGAGCGAGTTCACTATCGAGTCCAATGAACTCGTGTTGGATCCGGGTAAAACAGTAGAGTTTGTCGTCACCTTCCGCCCACGCTTTTCGAGGAAGGTAACGGCTCGCCTAGTCTTTCAAGCTGTTCGTGCGGATATCGCTGGAACGACCTCAATCGGCGGAGGAGGAGCTACCATGGTGTTCTTGCTGGAGTCAAACATTGTATCACGCAAACCCGTTCGCATCATCCAAGTCGAGACGAAGACGTACGAGAAGCGAGTCGAAGAGATCGTTATCGAGAATCAATTCCCAGCTAACGCCAACTTCAAGCTTTCTATGACTCAGCAGCAGCAGACGCCACCATCAGGGGCGGAAAATGCAACAGGCATGACGACTTCAGGCTCAACCACTACAGCAGTGGGTGTATTGCCCTCTTCGCGTGGTGGAAGTCGTCGACAAACCGTCCGAGACCGACCGGCAGCAGCGTCACAGGCGGGGAACAGTACAACAAGCTTCGGTATGGGCTCAGACATCGCTGCATTCGGCAGCAGGAAACAGTTTGGCATCGCTGGCAAGAACCGCGGAGATGATGCAGACTCAGCGTGGTGTATTTGTGCCCAACAGCCCTTCTACCTTCCGGACTTTGGCATCTCTGGAAGCAGTGGCAACAGCAATAGCAGTGGTGATGACGCTGAGGGAGGCGGTGGATTATCCGTGCCAGCATCAGGTCTCAGCGGTGCTTCAGTCGCTATTCGGAAGAGTGGGTCAGCGAAGGTGAAGCTCGAGTTCTTGCCTCTAGTTCCTGGGAACTATCGATGCCAGTTACTGTTCCTGGACGAAAACATCGGCGAGTTCCTCTACGAAGTCCACGCGGTCGCAAGTCTACCTGCAAGTCTTGAGACGCTTGAACTTCAGTGCGAGGCTTCAACTGCAGCGAGTGGAGCTGCTGGTGCTGCAGCGGCGCGCTTCCGCTTTGTAAGGGAGCTGACTATTCCAATCAAGAACCCCCTGCTGAATCGCGCACTTACAGTTTTTGTCGAGCGAGCAAATGGCCATCTACGGACGAAGCTGAAAGACGGACTGAAACGCTGCGAAGAGAACCACCACTCAAGTTTCCACGTGGATTTCAACTCGCCGTATTTTACTGCTAACGTCCCGGAGCTTACACTCACTAACGGCTCGGGCAAGCCGTTGCCAGCTTCTGGCAGATCCGACGGGTCTGGAATCGATTCATCGGGACCAAAAGTGCCGCTCAAAACCAACCAGGCACGACTTGGCACTCCTCGCTCTGTCCTCGCTGGTACCAACAGCGTCTTGATCGACTTTCAACCCAAAGGAGCTGGTCGATACGCTTGTAAACTGCTACTTCGCTCTCGAAACACGGTGTGCGGGAGCAGTGACCTGCGCGTATATGATCTAATCGCGAAGGTGAAGGAGCCGAATGTGAAGACGCAGTTGGAATTTGTAGCTCCGGCTCGCCACAGCATCGTGCAAGAGATCCCGCTTTCCAATCCAACGGAGACGACGTGGTCGCTCAAGGCGATTTTCAGCAATGGTAATACTGATACTGCTGGGAACGCCCCGGCTGGGAAGCCCCCCGCGTCGATGTTTTCGGGTCCACCGTCTCTAGTCGTGCCAGCGAAACGATCAGCTACGTATCCGCTGACTTTCACACCATCGTGGATTTACCACGAGACCCGGACTTTTGTGTTACTGAATACCGTCACCCAGCAGCAGTTCGAGTTCGAGCTAAGCGGCTACGGGGAAGAACCGCTCGCTCAAGACCACATTGTGCTCAACTGCCAAGCTCGCTCCAGTATCGTGCACAACTTTGACGTCTTCGCGCTTCCAGGCGGCAACGGATTAGGCGACCCGAACGCAGCCCAAGTGTTCAAAGTGGAGTCGGACCTACGCGACGTTGTTGGGGCATCGACGCTCACTGTTCCGGCAGGTGGCGGCGCCAACCGCGTCGTCAAGTATCCGCTGACCTTCAGTCCGCTTGTAAGCGGCTCGTACTTCGGTTCCGTCACGTTCACGAACGAGGCGACGAATGAATACCTCTGGTATACGGTGGAGGCATCGGTTAGTCCGCCTGAACCGGAGACGACGCTGGAGATGAGAGCACCCGTGCGTGGTGCAGTGGGTGTTGAGATCGGTCTGGCCAATCCTTTGGACAACGAAACTACGTTTGCGGTTGAGCTGCGTGGCCTTGGGTTGTTGGGGCCTTCAACCTTCACATTAGAAGCGCGACAGTCAGGCGTCTATGAGTTGGTCTACTCGCCTTTGCTCGTAACAGCAGGGAATGGAGAGGATGGAGCCATTTTGTTCTCTAGCGACGCAGTTGGACAGTTCTGGTACCGGTTGAACCTCGTGGCAGAATCTGCGCCAGCTCAAGAGCTGGATGACATGTCCTGTGCTGTCGGGGATGTCTGCACGCAACCTCTGTGGCTGCAGAATCCAAGCAACCAAGAGCTCCAGCTGCAGTACCGCGTCACGAACACGCGGAACTTCTCTATCAAAGGCTCCAATTCCTCGAACGCTGGGAACAACGTCGTCAAAACGCCATCACGTGTGCTCCTGCCCTCCTTCGGCCGAGCCAGCGTTGTGGTAGAGTACACGCCGTCATCCTTATCTGACTACGAATGCACGAGCATCGTCTTCTTCGAGAAGGACGTCGCGAGTGACTGGGAATTCACTATTCGTGGACGGGGCCGAGCACCGAGTGTTATGAAGCCCCTCGTCGTCACCGCCCGCGTCAATGAAGCTGCATCGACGCTGTTCACGTTCAAGAATCCGTTCGCAGGGCCACTTCGCGTTGACGTGAAGCTTGTGGACGACGATCCGGACGGGATTGAGCCGCCACCCTCGCCACGGGGTGCGTCCGCTCCAGCGCCTGTGTTTGACATGCTTCTCAAGAAACGCCGTGTCCTGCTCGAAAGCTTCGGCCTCCTTCAGGTGCCGATCTCCTTCCTTCCTCGGGCTGTCAGTGAGACGAGAGCAGAGCTTGTCGTTCATGGTGGAGACGACTACGCAGAACTCGAGTGGCGATATCCGCTGCGAGGTGTGGCCGAAGCGCCCATCCATCCTCGAGTACTAGCTGTGCTAGCCTGCCAGGCTCGTGACTCGGTCGAAAAGCGCGTCGAGTGTGAGCTGCTGGCAGGACAAGAGGACTTAGTGCTTTCGAACGAGACGTTCTCGGTCGAGTGGGAGATTGATGCCGGTCGATTCGGCCCCATGGCGACAGCTGCAGCGATCGAACGCGCCTTAACGGTGACCCCCTTGCCAGTGCCTTCCAGTTCGCGATCATCACTGAGCTTGCCGTACAGCATTCGGTTCGAGCCTCTTCGTCCTTATCGAGGCTCCGTCGCGTTGCTGGTGAAGAAGAACAGCGGGGGTCTGTGGCGCTTTGACGTCTCGCTTGATGCCGGCGACCCTCCCGTCGACGATGTATTGACAATCGAGTCCAGCCTGAATCAGACCTCGTCCGTTAGCTTTCAACTGCGCAACCAGTTCCGACAGTCTGCAGCGTTCCTGGCCGAGTTCTCAGCTGGCTCTTCTAGTGCGTTCACCGTTTACCCGGCTGAAGGAGAGCTGCCGCCGT
The DNA here is from genome assembly GCA_024679295.1 of Phytophthora parvispora. Lineage (NCBI taxonomy): Eukaryota > Oomycota > Peronosporomycetes > Peronosporales > Peronosporaceae > Phytophthora > Phytophthora parvispora. Next base: position 9,281 of record JAHWLF010000151.1, read on the forward strand.
ACGGCAGCGAGGAAGGAGCTGTGTTCGTGGTGTCATTTACACCCACGGGCTACGGCAAGATGCAATCCGGGCAGCTCGTGATCTGCACGGAGGAGATGCAGTGGACGTTCAACGTCAAGGGGACGTATCCCGACGCCACTCCGGGCAGCCGAGCCAGTGGCCCGGCTAGTAGTTTGAGTCTGAGCTCGAGCGCTTCGCGGGCGCGGCTAGGAATCACTAACAGCAGTAGTGGGTCGGGCAGCAACAGCAATCAGCGACTGGAGCGAGCTAATGGACGGAGAGGTAGACAGTAAGAGAGCACACATGCCGTAAAGTGAAACATGTCCTCCAAGCGCCTTCCTTTGCGTCATTGTGTTGACACTTACTTCCTGCTACAGGCACCACTAGCACGCTACCAGTTGGTGGCGACAGCCACAGTTTGCAATTGCAATGCAGCTAGTATTGTCTGCTCACGAGAGACAGGACCTTGTTGCACAGTCCTCTCCAATGCGGGGTATCTCTGCTTCTGTTGTAGGGCAATGTGGTCACTCAAGCATCTACATGCATTGCTAGTCTAACTCCTTACGACTACAGAGATCGAGCCCTCCAGATGCAAACGGGGTTATCTCTGTGTCAGTGCTGGACATCAGGTCCTGGGGCCCGGGACCAACGTTGAGAGTGAGTCCTAAGCAGGACATATGCATAGTTACAGCTTGGATTGATGTGAGCTGCAAACCTTCTGCACTTTGATTGCTCCAGCTAATAACTCATGCAGCCGCGAATTCTCCCGGGGTGCTCTGCTCTCTACGCAACAGAGGTTATCTATCAGTGCTACCATACTCACCGTACAGCTTTGTGATGGCAGCGATAGTGTTACTGAGCGGCAGCAAATACTGGTGGAATTAGACGAATTTGCCCTGAATAGTGTTCGCACAAACACTAGCTAACAAACGCTAGCATTTGCATAAAGTTGGCTAGTGTGTAGAAAATTCTAGTAACGTCTCGGTGGTGTTAGACGAATTTACCGTTCAGCTCCCTCTAGGCCTTGATAAGTTCTTGGGTGTGTCTTTTTATTAACTGATCTGTATTTGGCACGTATCCGGGCGACTGCGCTCTGTCTCCTACATGGGGCACAGGGGGCGGGGGCTCTGCTGTAGTGGCCCGAGCAACGAATTCGTAGCTGATTTAGCGGCAGTAGAGTAGGGCACAAAGAGCCAAACACATTTGCAAACAGCACTTGGTGTGTTGTAAAATAGTTCGTGGAGTAGAGTACCCTGAAGCTCTCACTTATTACATCATGTTGTTATCAATCTCTTGATACGATGACTGCCTGCAGCGCCCTCGTTAGGAACAGGTTACGATGAGCGAAGGAGTAGACTCCAGTAGCTGATCTTGTAGATGATGATGATATGGTATACTGGATCACTGTGCCGAATCCTAAACACCCTTCTGCCACAGTAGAACCTGTAGCCGCCTTGCGGACAGTCTGCACGGTCTCCCTATTCTTACAGTGTACTCTCTACTTCGTTATCGGTTTGCGCGTTGATCCATTCTGATACTCCATGCTGCATGAGAGCAGCAAGCCTGGGAAACCTTGCGTGGATTTGATCGCCAGCCAGTTGAAATGTTTCCCTTTGGTCGATCGTTGCATTCGCCATCCTGTGAGCCGCGGTATTAGCAGGTGTGTTCAAGAGGATACTCTAACCTTGCCCACCATCTTTTTACACTTCAGGTACCACAGCCGCAGCCGTGGCGCCTGAGGCATTGTTCTGGCTTCGAGTACCCGAATCCGAATCATGAACTCGTTGTCCCCGGTCACGTGAATGTCTCTCAGATGATGTTTATCTGCAGGTGGGAAAGTGCAACGAACGTCGCTATGTCGGGCGTGACTTTCCGAGAAGGGAAAAGTGCCTGTTCCCCGTATACCCGCCCCAGCGCCATGCAGAATTCATATCCGAAGTAGGATGCGTCCCCCCGCTCCTACTATTGGGAAACGGTCTTGTACCCATGGGCCAGGCCTAAAACATCATTGCCGGCAGCATATTCTATCGCTCTCGTAGCAGCTTGAAGCAGAGCGGCGTGCAAGTCATCTGCTATTCCGCATATCCCTCAGGCGCTATGAGGGGGAGGGGGCAATCATTTCTTGCGTTTAAGTTCGTAATTTGGACTTCGTTGCCACGATCATTCGGTGCATATCAAGCTTAGTGGCTGTGTCTGGGTGCCTTCTGCATCTCCTGATCTGTCGTACAACTGCTTCCACTCCAGCTTTCCAGTAGACATCGGCCATATCGGCGAATATCGCTACGGTTCTTGGTTCGATACCACCTCCTCTCCGGGCTCGCGACTCCACGTTCACCCTCAGCCGCTCCGGGGGTAAATCGAGAAACATTGTAAAGATTTCTGGACACGATCTAAAATCATCTCCTCCATGGTCAGCCTTCCACCCCTCTGAGAACCACCCACACATCTGCAATGCTCGCATGGTGTATTCCCTGACCGCAGGGCGGTTCTCGTCGAAGCCAGAGCCCTTGGCTCAAAAGTTCCGCGCTGAGTGTGATACTTACCGAGCACGAACAGAATATATGGCTCGGCGTGCTGTCCCATTCCCCATGTGGGCATTCCATGGATTCGGTGTGCGTATTCCAGCCCCCACAATGATAACGTGTTCATCTGTGCATTGCCTGCTGATCATACATGGTTGTTCCCGCAATGTGCTTGGCGGTAGTCCGGGTCAAGTTGTTGGGGCGTCGCCCCCGACTCGGTTATCAGACAGAAGCATACCCCGATCCTCCTTGATGACGTCCCGCCCTGTAGCTGATCTAGCGCAATGCAAACGGCCTAACATGTAAGCAAGCAATAATTGCAGTTAGTGCATTGTAAAGTTCACAAACATGCACAGTAGGACAAAGCATGCTGTGGTCAAGTGGCGCGAACCCTCCTCGTCATGGTGACCAGTCTAGCTTGTAAACTCCTAATGAAACCGTTGTAAACATCACTCGACATGACATGTTTTCATTCGCGAGGAGGAAGCGCTACTCCTGGCCTAGCGGTGCTAGTACTACGTCCTGAAAAGCAGTGCCCAATAGTAGAAACCGCAATTGGATGCATTGTACTCACCCCATCATCGTCGAATTGCTACTCACTGCGTTGTGAAATATGATTGTTTCGCGTTGGCGTCAAAATGCCCTCGTAGATCGATCCCAGATTTGTTTGCCGATTACACGAGCCAAAACACCATCCTAGCCCGCGAAATATCGCCTTTCAGGCAGCCTGTAGTACAGAACCAACGCTTGTGTTCTACAACACCATCCTACCCCGCGAAATATTGCCTTTCAGGCAGCCTGTAGTGCAGAACCAACGCTTGTGTTCTACACCCGATGCATGTTCGTTACGATGACGCCTTCTGGGGTCATCAGCGCGTTATCAAATACTGCCGCCACTTTTTCGAGGCTTCCAACCAGTCTCAACATCGTCGCTAACATGTCCATCTTCGTCTCCAGCCTCAGCACCCGACCAATGGTTTCATCCCAGTCGAAACGCACGGACCCCTCCACCTTCAGACGCTGGTTCAGTAGAGCCCCAGCCAGCGAAGCCCGATGTCGAGATTCCAGGAGGTGCGGATACAAACCCCGCAGAGTGTTTTCAGTGATCGTAAAGCTGGTCGTCGTCGTTGCCAGGACCGACGCGCCGCTGACTAACTGCAGTCTTTTGAGTTGCACCCTCACGTCACCGTGGTAAAGAGACAATAGTCTCCACTTGTCGAGAATGGCTTCGACCCCGCAACAATCTCCGTCCGTCACGTCGAACGTCATAGTATCCTGTAGGAAATGAAGCTGATCGGAGGCTTCTCTTAGATGCGAAGCGTTTTCCTCACCAGGCCGTGGGTCTAGTGCCAGCAGCGGCATCATGTAGCCGCGGCAGAAGAGCCGAAAGTACTCGGTCACCACGACCCAGAGGCTTTGGTTTGTTGGCAACCTGCTCAAAAGGACCCCGCGCTGCTGATCGAGAGCTTGGATCTCGTCTTTGAGCTCGCTATTGGTGGCATTGAGCTCGTCCGCGTAGTCGCGCTGTCTCTGTCTGTACTTGGCCTGGTTGATCCTGCACCGCTCGCGCCGAGAAGCGGGGACCTTCATCTGTCGACTGGGGGCTGTCGGCCTCGCTGCCTGCTTCTGCTCTACGCCGGGCTCACTGTCCCGGACTCGAAGACAGTCAAAGGTGGTGCCGCTGCTGTGGAGCGGCACCACACGCTGGAGGACGCCCCCAACGATGCTGTCGCTGAGCGAGCTGCTGTTGGGTGGAATGAGGGAACTCTCCATGTAGCTGGTGGCTGCGGGTCTGGGGTCTTATAGGCAAAATGACCGGTCGCTGCGACTGCTGAGTCAACACGGATGGCGTGGAATCCGTTTCTTTTCTTTTCGAGGCCGCTGTTGGTCAGAGAGGACAAAGTGTAGCTTCATTGTGGTGGGGTGGGATGGACAGCGTTCGGAGCGGTACGGCGGTATGTATAGCGCCCGAGAGTTGTTGTTGTACATAGCTGGAGAAAACTTGAGTTTCGCCCGGGAGAAGCATAAGCGCAGATCACGTACAGGTACTCTCGATCGTAATCCCTGCAGCTTTCTGCCCTTGTTGGCGACGCCTTTAGTAATTAAAGCGGCCACCGCTGGTTTCATGATAACGCCTCGCTCTTCGTACACGGGTGACGAGCTGCTTCTCTTTACTGGTTATGTGCTTTAGAGTAGTGACTGAATCTGATAGCTACCACCCGCCCACCCAAACCAACCGCGAGAACGGCCTCGAACACCCTGCTACGCTGAGAGATCCCTAAGAAACCTCTCATCAAACTACAGATGCAGAAGCTACAGTGTCCACACCCACTTGCAGACTAACTTGGCACCAAGCCCCCAGGACCAGTGCCTACTGTGGCAGATTAGACTATGCTTAAGACATGGATGTTCAGGCTGCTGCAGTTAGCATATATCACAACGTAAACAGAGGTTCTCTTCGGCACACTCACTTACAGACTAGTGTCAAACAATCGTTCAGCATTCATAAAGGTATAGTTTAATTGTTGTCGTTAGCACTATCGGAGACACAAAATCTGCCCTCCGGTGTCATGAGAGCCTTCTCGAAGACGGTAGCGACGTTCTCGAGACTACCCAGAAGTTTCAACATCGGCGTCAGAGCGTCCACCTTGGACTCCACTCGCACCACTCGGCCGCTCGCGCTGTCCCAGTCGAAGTGCACCGTTCCGCGCATGACCAGCCGCTGGTTCAGCAGCTTTGCCACGAGTGCCGAGTGCTCCGCGCCCAGGTGCGCGTACACATGGCGCAGTGTGCTCTCAGTGATCGTGACGCTGGTGGTCGTGACTGCGCAGAGCGAGTCCTCGCTGAGCTGCTCCAGGCGCTTGAGCTGGAAGTGCACGTCGCCGTGGTAGAGCGACAGCAGCCTCCAGTTCTCCAGCAGAGCCTCCGCACCGCACACGACGCCGTCGGTCACGTCCGCAGCCATGCTCTCCTGCAGGAACTCCAGCTGCACGTTCGACTGCTTCAGCGTCGGTGAGTTCTGGTTCTGGTTCTTGTTGGTGCTGAATAGGGAGGACGCGGACTTGGAGGACGACGAGGACTCGGGCACCATCATGGGCGCCATGAACCCGTACCGGAACAGCCGGAAGTACTCGGTCGCCACGACCCACACGCTCTCGTTCGTCGGGGCGCAGCGCAGAATGTCCTGCCGCTGCGTCTCCAGGTCCTGGATCTCCTCCTGTACCTGACGAATGCCCTTGTCGAGCTCTTCCTCGTGCTGTCGCTGGCGCTGCCTGTACCTCGCCTGGTTGATCCGGCATCGCTCGCGCCGAGAAGCGGAGACCTTCATTTTGCGTCCCGTGGGCTGCGCTTCCTCCTCCTCAGTAGCGTGCGAGTTTCTGCTGTATGTCATGCGCTTCGAGGTCATGTCCGTACGCGGTTCAAGCTGGCGCTTGTGGCCGATCGAGCTGCTGGTGTCTAGGTGGGTGAACGTTTGCCTCGGTCTGGAGTACTCGCCATCGCCAGCGAATCGACCGTGAATGGAGCTGACACGCTGCACGACGCCGCCTATGACGTTGTCACTGAGCGAGTAGTGGTTCGGCGGGGCCAGGAAGCTGCTGGCCATGGCTGTTTGGAGCTGGTGGTCGGTCTTGTGGTCTTTGAGTCGAATAGGGAAATGAGTCTAACCTCAGCCCAGCTAAGTCAAGTGGAGACGCACGCACATGTAATCGCTGTTTACCCACGCTTTGTGGTGTCTGCGATTACGTGTTGTCAACAGCGATCGCGTGCAGAAAGCGAGCTCCGCCCCATACGATCCGATGGATTCAGCGGAAGCCCTAGCCAGAGCGCGGTCAACAGGGATATCGTGAGCGCACGCCTCTGCTATTGTCTCGTCGCTCTTCGCGCGTGGGGTATCTACCTTCGCGTAAACTTGTCCAGCTCTGGCAGACTAGATAATTCTATGCAAGGCGTGGGGGTGCAGTCTTGACGTGAGGCCAAAGGCCTTGGCAGGCTGAGAGCGTGTCATCGCGGTGTCATGCTAGGGAGTCCATAATGGACTCCATTCGCCATGCCAACCCCACCTGCCCGCGCTGCTTGCGGTTCAGAAACCGTGCGGGGATGCGGAGCGACGGGATCGCCATCGCTGATGACTTCCGATGCACCGCGAAGCGGTACAACAGAGGGTTACCAAAGAAAGACAACATCGACTGCATGTAGGTACAACAAGTGCAAGTGTACCTCGAGGAGGTAGTGTGCATGTATTAGGCCACGATGGCCTCCATCAACCACTTAGTAAAGGAGTTTGATTCGCGCGCATAACTGCTATATATGTAAGTGAACCGTGTGTCGTAGAGATGGCAAGGCACTACACATGTATGGAAGCTGAAAGAAAAACGCGAAGCACAAGAGCCTCGCCCCAGTATATCTCGACAGAACGTTGCCACGGACGAGCACGCAATAGCTAGTACGATGCATGTAGCGGCTCCAACCCAGCCTTCTCAAAGCACATCGCACATACGGCCATCATTTTTGGTTAGAGGAGGCCTTCCCTGCACGTACATCCAGTGCACTACGCACGGTGAATGGGGATTTGAGGTTTCACTCACTCTCGTGTCAGCACAGCTAAACGCGTTTGTTACCAACATGTTGGAATCTGTGCCACCCACACTAGGAAACCTTATGGGGGATTCAAAACGAGATTTGCCCTCGCGCCGCTGGTGATTACCGCGGGTGACAGACTGTGGTAACACACAACAGTATGTCTGACAGGCCTGCGCGACGCAAACTACTTTAGTTGCGGAGGTAGGAGCGGAAGTTCATCGTCAAGAACGCCGCAACAGTGCCGGCAGTGGGCACTGTGAGCAACCAGCTCAGGAGGATCTTCCCCATCGTGGGGAACGACATTCTCCTCCAGCCTGGGTTGACAAGACTCACGAACACCACCGATCCGACCTGGCAGTGCGTCGTGGACACTGGCAGCTTGAGCAAGGTGGCGATCACCACCGTCACCGTCGACGACAGCTCCATGGCGAATCCTCGATGCATGTCCATGTGCGAGATGCGCTTGCCGATGGTTTCCATGACTGGCGCGCCCTGGAATATGATGCCCAAGCGCACGAAGTAGCCAGCGATGGCCATGATCCACACGGGCGTCTCGCGATTCGAGCAGCCGCCGTACCCGTTGTCGTACACGTTGAAAATGGCCGCAACCGGCCCCGTTGCATTTGCAGTGTCGTTGGCGCCGTGTGCGAACGATTCCAGCGTCGCCACCATCACCAGAAGGTACCGGAAAACGAACATCGCGTCCTTCTCATCCACCGAGAGTTTGTCCATTTCCGCAAAGAGGTGAGCGTCAGCTTCGCTCATTGTACTTGACGCTGACAGACGATCGCCAGCCTCGACGATCGTGGGAACTATGTTGCCGTTGCCATCAGGCGTCTCAACGAGCGAGTGCTGCGCGTAAATATCGTCCTCGTCCTCCACTAGGAACCGACCCATCTTGGAGGGTAGCCGATCCCGGATGTACGACACGAGGAATATCTGCGTCACACCAGCGACTACGAGGCAACAGGCAGCGCTTGCGCCTGCCATGATACTCTTGTGCATGCCCTTGGTTGCTACCGAGTTGAGGAAGATCATGAAGAAGACAAAGAGCGCCGACAAGCCATACAAGACCAGCACCGCCCACAGAGCGTTGCGCACTTTGTGCTTTGAGCCCATGATCGTGTAGTGCGTGCCCAAGTAGATAATGACGCCGGCGATACCCGAAAGCACGGGTGAGGTGCCCCAGGATGATACTATTCCCGCCAGACCGTCCTTGAATTTCCAGTTCAAGCAGTCTCCGCCGACACCGACGATCGTGACGCCGATGATGGCTCCTACGATGGCATGTGTCGTACTCACAGGCATCGCGTAGTGTGTCGCCGCGAACATGAAGAAGGCGCCCCCAAAGAGAGCCGAGAGCATACCCAGCGCGTAGACGCTGATCTCGCTGTCACAGTAGCCGCAGGCCCAGCAATCTTTGTCCGTGACGTCGGCCACACCGCTCTGGATCGTACTGGAGACGCCGTAGCCGAGCGATACTGCGCCGAGCCAATTGGCGGCACCCCCGATTAAACATGCCGTCTTGCAACTGATGGCTCTGGAGCCGACGCTAGTTCCGAAGGCGTTGGCGACGTCGTTGGCGCCAACCTGCCACGCCATCCCAGCCATGACGATGAAGCCGAAGACCAGCATCCACTCGGACGACTGGACGCCCCAGTACGTGTCGTTGTAGTTGGCGCACGTAGCGCCATTGGACTTGACTACGCAGTCGAACACGCCGACCGTGCAGCTCACAACCTGAGCCGACATGGTAAATATTTGGATGCTGACTCTGCTATCCGAGGGATGTTCACAAATGAATCCAAGCGGAGATTTCCAGTGCACCAACGTCTGCTGAAGGTTCTTCATCGGCTCTGCATGAATCGGATCAAATGGAGGCTGAAGAAAATGGGTGCACATCGGACATCCCCTGGAATTATGGAGCCATCAAGCGCTAGCGCCTCGACCAAGATTCGATAAGTCGAATAGCACTGCTCGACGGCGATCGTGGCAGTCAAGAATCTCACCGGGCTGTTAGACTCGTAAGCGTAGCTGAGGTGGACACCACAGTTGGCTTCACGACGCTAGACGCACGCACACCGATGGGTACAATCGATGTCGGGGAATGCCGACGTCGAACTCACAAACCCGTGGACATGAAGTTAGATTGGCGTGAACACTTGCTGCATCAGCTCTCCAAACAACGGAAAAAAAATCTCTTCATTGTGGCAAGTACTGTAGAGCCGGCTTTGGCACCCTCGACGGCTTTGGATGCGTACATGAAGCATCAATCAATTCAATCGTACGAATAGGCTCATTGGCCGTCATCCAGGTGATCACCGTCGTAATGTGCTCTCGTGGCGCCAACGCTGCGGTGCCAGGACGCTTGAAGCTGCTCGTTTCGCAGGTTTTGGTAGCGAGAATAGGGAGGAGAGGGATAAGGCTGGCTGATTGCGAGCAGCCAACTGATCTCGGGATCTGTTTTCCTCTTGTCATCATGATTTCCGTGCAACATGCAACACCCACAGCGGTCGGCAAACTGCCCGAGTACACACAGCGTATCGTGTGATACGAATGCCCGTGTGCCCAACAGCGCACGCTTTCGTGAGTGACTCGCGAGAGAAGCGTCGATAACACACACAAATTTCTGCCAGACTTCCCACAGCTGGCCGGAATGAGTGGCCGATGCAGAGACCGCCCTGCTACATGTAGTGCAGTGTATCCAGGCAGGCGGAGTGAGCCCCGCACGCAGACATTCGGCAGGCCAAGGCTGGTCTGTTTCAGCTCAAAGTTGCATCCATCGCATTCATCGTTGGGGTGATTGCACTGCGATGGTGGAATTCGACCCAGCGCCGACACCTCATGAAGCGTGCGCCGCACGTTATCCTTGCTGACATTCCCGGTCTCTGCTCCCCAGCTTGTGCTGGATAGGGCTCGAACCGAACGGATGTGCACGCTGCTCGGGTTGACACAGCGCCGCACGTAATGGCGGATGACCGCACAAAATTACAATCGAGCGTCTTTGGTCGCAGCGAATCGTCATTCCAGAATTTCCCCGCCCCGAGCCGAGCAACATGGCCAGCAGCAGCTTCTTGTGCCCGCCCAACAGCTATGCGCTCAGCGACAGCGTGATCGGGGGCGTGGTGCAGCGCGTGACCCCGTTCCACAACCGCGGCGACGACAACAGCTACCGCACCTTCACGGCCGCTCGCCGGTACAGTAGCCCGGAGCCGCTACAGCACCAACAGCAAGAGCAGCAGCAGCAGCAGCAGTCCTCCTTCATCGGCCACAAGCGTCTCCCTCCGCTGAAGTCGCTGGCAGACGCAGCTACGGCGCAGACGCCCCACGGCCCCAACGATGGCCGCAAGATGCGCGTGTCCGCCTCGCGCCGCGA
>JAHWLF010000152.1:0-19755 GCA_024679295.1 Phytophthora parvispora
GCTCGATCTCCGCCGCCTGCTCGCCGAACTTGGGGCCGTCCGAAGCGTAGAACTGGAACATCTCGGTGGCTGTGGGGAGCGGGAGGAATGCGGACTGATGGAGACGCCCGAGACGGTTCAAATCCGGGCGGAAGCCGCTGGCTCGGCCGTTTCTTAACGCTCTCGCTGGCGCGATGCCGCCGACTATTCCAGCGGAAAACGCGAGGCTGCGCTGGACGCTAAGGCGGCGGATTCGGGAATGCGCGGAACGAGGTCCTGCGACGCAGCGGAACTTTGGGGCTCAACTGCGAGGAAGCGGTGCCGAGTGGACCGAGTTTTTGTGCGCGGCGCTCTCGCCAATCAGCGCCGCTCTCGCTAGAAAGTCACGCTTTCTAGCGAGCGAGAGGTGGGGCGCATGATCGTCACCGCGATGATCATGCGGGCGGTGATCCGGCGCCGAGCACTTGGCGATTGACGACCAGTGGTTGCTGGGTAGACGCGGGCTGGTGGCGGTGGAAAGTTGCGTGGGGATGGCCGAAGGCGACCACGTAGCGTTGGCTTTTGTGGCGGCGCTGCTGTCCGTGCTGTCTTCGGTTTACAGCCGCGAGCGCATTGTGTGTTCGTGCTGAGCTGCCTCTGGTAGCTGTCGCAAATTACACATTGCGCATCGGAGCGCCGTTGTCGCTCGAATGAGCCCCCGGTCCGACCAGATATTGTAGCGCTATGGCTTCAGCCCCGAGCTGATCGCACGGATGAGAGGTTGTGTGCATGCAGAGCTCGTAAAGCGACATCGGCGATGCGGTTTGCGTTTCGGGAACGGATGGTTGTCAGGAGAAGGTCTGAGTCTGTGCTTCTCACAATTATGGGTGGAGTATGCAGCATTTGCCGTGCTGCTAAAACAAAACAAGGCTCATCTTGCTGCGTGCTGGCTGGGATATCACTTACACTTACAAGTGCGAGTCCTGCAGCCGTTAAAACCGTTACGAGCGATGTTGAAGTGAGCTGGCCAATCATCAAAGTGTATCCATCTTTCAGACAGAAAGGATGTCCATTCATTTGACTGTGAGGTTGTCAATCGTTTACACTACTTGCTCGTGCTAGACAAAAAATGCGTGGTCCTCCGAGCCTCGACTCGAGGGCCGAACGTGCTTAGTACCACAGGGCCTTGTTCCAGAAGAGGCTCTTCGCGTTGGCGAGGTCGTCGTCGGCAAGCGTGAACGTGTCGTTGAACACGATCTCCGTGCCCACGCTGGATTCGTTGTACTGCGGCCAGTAGATCTTGTCGTCAGGCCACATCGTGTTCGGGTTGCCCGTGATCACGAAGGACAGCAGGTACTTCTGCATCATGATGGCGATCGTCGAGTTCACCGACGAGTCACCGCCAGCACCGCCACCCATGCCGGTGGAGCCGCCCATGCCGCCGAAGGAGCTTCCCTGGGCGCTCCCCATCGCCGTACTTCCTGTAGCCACACTGCTGGCCGAGACGTTGGCGTAGTACGAGCTAGCCGAGTCTGTAGCCTGAACGCGGCGCGACGTGCTGGAGCTCGTGGACAGCGTGTACGTGCTGTACCAGTAGTAGCTCTGGTCGGTACCATGCGTGGCCGGGCTGAGGGCCACCTCGGCGTTCCAGGTTTCGTTCTTCAGCGCGTTTGTGAGCGCCAAGTTTTTGGCGGTCAGGTCGAGCGACTGCTTCATGTCAGCGAAGCGCAGGCCAGCGCTCGTGTAATCCTCCTCCGGGTAGAGCTCCAGCAGCTCGTCGATGACGTCGTCGGTAATGGACGGGAAGAAAATGCGCAGCTCGGTGGGGATGTCATCGGCATCGTCCACGCCCGTGTACGCCTGGCTGTTGGCCTCGTGCTGCTCGTGCGAGATCACGCACGGGCCAGAGAAATTGAAGTGACCCTGGTACAAGCTGGCCTCGTATGTGTCCGGGATAATGAATCCATCCACACGCGGCTGGTACTGGTACGTGTAGTCGGACACGACCTCACTGGCAGCATCCTGCAGCGTGCTGAAGTCCACCTCGCGCATGCAGTCAAGATGGCCGCCATCGCAACCAACAGCGGACGACACATTCTGCCAGAATTGCTCAGCGTGGTGGTGGCCGGCTCCCGGGACGAAGCCAGGCGACATGATGTATGCCTTCTCAAAGAGCTGCGGTGCGTTGCCACCAAAGCGCGTCATCTGGAACATGACCTGGGAACCACCGGCCGAGAAGCCGACTGCGGTGACATCGTTCGGGTTGCCACCGAACTTGTCGATGTACGTCTTGACCCACTCGAACGCCCGTGTGGAGTCCCAAACCACGAGGTTGGCAGCGCCACCTTCGTGCTGGTACGTCGGTCCATTGCCCAGACCGGTGATGCCCAGACGGTAGTTGTACGCCACGAACACGAAGTCTTGGCTCAAGTCAAACAGACCCTCGGGGGTGTTTTGCGACTTGGATCCAGCAGAGAAACCACCGCCGTAGGTCCACACCATAACGGGGAGGTTCGTAGCGTTGGCGGGGGCCCACACATCGAGATATAGACAGTCTTCTGTCGACGTGCAGGCAACATCGGCGTCGGCAAGGTTCGTGCCGGTGTTGGTCTCGCTCTCTTGCGGTGGCAACTCCGGTGCGGCGAAACGCAGATCACCCGTCGGTACGGCGGCGAAGCGAATGTTCTGGTACTTGTAGTACCCAACAGTGGTGTTGCCGCCGACAGCCTGGATGGTGGAGTAGTCTAGCTCGATAGTGGGAAGCGACGACGAAAGCACAGGTGCCGCTACAGCCGCGGCGGCCATCAGAAGAGCGTACACGCGCATGATCCTGTTTACAAAGGAATAGCAGACGCTCGAAAGTTGTTTTGGAGTTGGTTCTTCGTCTTGAGGTAAAACGAAAAGTGAGCCCTGGATGGCGACGAATCTAGGCTTCCGCTTGAGACTATCATGCTGGTTGGTCGGGTGTTGCGACTATCGAAGAGCAGAGCGTGTGACACCGGTCGTCGTTGCAAGGCCGACCAGCCCAGACACGAACCTGCGAGCGGAGAGGTCTGACTGGGATTCGCGCGGAGCCGCGGGGTCAGCATGCTGGACGCGTTTACCACGCGGGGTCTTGCACCCGCTGATACTTGCGGAATGGCTCCTCGAGTCTATCCATGCACCATCCGGGATCTAGCAAAGCACGCGGTGGCATTAGTGTGAACACGTTAGACCAGACAAATTATTGCGGTGCTTATGTTGCGAATGAAGGATTCTTCTTAGTATCTTTTAATCAACGCGTCGATAGGTGGTGGTTGATGTGTTCTGCCTAAAGTCGTATTCAGCGTTCGTGTTTTCGATCTCTTTTAGCCCACAGTGCTCGATCTACGAAGCCAGTCAAACCACCTCCAAGGCCTGGGCGAAGTCGGTGACTCTGCGCCGATAGCTCAGGCACATTTGCGTGGCTGCAAACTGCCATCTGGGAGCACAACCTGGTTGAGTAACTCATGCGGGCGTCATCCCCGGCCCGCATTGATTGTTCATCGCCTCCGTCCGAGCTGATGAACAACGCCGACTGACTGACAGCGATCGTACGAGAATGAGCTCGAGCCAACGTCAGCGTGACGTACTTGTCTCTGGCTTCAGTCAATGGCCGAGCTGCAGCATCGAGTCGCGCTGGCATCCGATCGTACGAGCTCCCCCAACGTTGACGTGCATGTGACGTGTGAGGAACTATGTGACTTGTGTTAAATCATGTGGTACACACCTCTCAAATGTACACAACGTATACTTTTCCATTTGCTGGCCATGGCGACGCCGACGACCGCCGAGTGGCGCGGCACGAGCGACCACAACGTCACGGAGACGGCCTTCGACGCCGTCAAGTGCAAGCTGTACGTTTCTCCACACGCTGTTCAACCACCCCGTGCTGTTTCCAAGTCTCAACTCGCACCACAACCGCCAGCAGCATCCCCTAAACAGTGTGTATCATTCTTCCTTGTGCTCCTTAATACAGCTCCGCCGTGACGATCGGCTACTTTCGGGACCCTTTTCTGCGGTTCTTCGTGGAGAAACCCACGCGCCGCATCCCTCTGGTACGAGCATGTGGACGAGTAGGACCCCTAGAGGAGTTTTAGTCTCAAAATTGCGCTCTTTATATACTTACTTGGTTCTATTTGGACGTGTCTCGGCGCAGATCCATCGCGGTTATTACCTGCGCCATGTAGCCATCACCCGCTGCGTTGAGCTTTTCCTGTTGCAGTGTGAGTTTTGCCTTGATTGCCAGTTTTTCCTGCAGTTTTGACTGATTGTTTTGGGGCCTTTGGTGGTTGTAGGTGCGACGTCGGCTGAAGTGAACATCGTGTCGTTGGGCGCGGGGTTCGACACGCTGTTCTTCCGCCTACTGGAGCAGCGCCAGTTCGCTGGAAAGATTTCGTTCGTGGAGGTGGACTGTGACGCCATCGTGGATGCCAAGAGGAAGCTGCTGAACGACGATGACGTTCGCGCCGGTCTGTTCCCGAAGGATGGCGACAATCTGTGTGTTGTTGCCCCTGCAGATGGCAAAGTGGCGTGGCAGTGCCGAGTGCCCTCTGCTACGTATTCGCTGATTTCGTGTGATCTCGGAGACAAGGAGCGGCTGGATGGCACTCTTAACGCTGCTGGCATAGATCGAAGCCTACCCACACTTGTGCTTGCTGAATGCGTCGTGGTAAGACACTATTTTACACTTTTCGGCTGTATTGATGCTTTGACTGACTGTCGTTGTGTTTTGTAGTCATATCTTGCACCGGAAAAGGGTACAATGCTCCTTCGTTGGGTCGCTGAAGCTTTTCCGAGCAGCTCCATTGCGCTTTATGACCCGATCGGCCTCCAAGCAAGTGAAGAGGGTGGTGACAAGGGCACTGAGAAGAAAGAAGCTAGTGCTTTCGGGTCGACGCTACAGCGATACTTTGCTGTTAAGGGCTGCACGCTTCGCGGTGCACGAGGCTTCCGTACTGCGACTGATCACGCACGCCGACTTCTTGCTCTCGCTCATTGGAAAAGGTGTCGCATTCTGGACATGAACGGGGTCTTCGCAGCGTGTACGACTGCAAAAGAGAAGCGCAGACTGTCGACACTGGAGCCGTTCGACGAGTTCGCTGACTGGATGCTTTGCAATGCTCACTACGCAATCTACCTGGCCGACAATTGCAAAGACCAAGATCAGGATGATGGTCTTCAGTGGATCTCTCGATTTGTTCCCCGTGTCCAACAGCACCAGCACCTCTTGACAGCTACCTCTGTTCAACGACAGAAGCAACCGCCGTCATCTGAAGTGGTGATCATTAGGTCGTTCCAGGGTGATGATCTGTCCGCCGTGCGGTCGCTCTTTGAGAGCACGCACCTCGAGTTTGCCAAGGGGTCCCGAGCTGTGCGTCAGTTCGTCGCTAATCGCCTTCGAGGTCCCAGCGGGGACATGTTTGACGTGTATCAAGCTTTCCAAACTCCTGACAGCGCCGGTCTTGTTACGAGCGGATTCTGGGTTGCTGAAGTCGGCGGTGAAGTCGTAGGCTGTGTGGGTGTCAAGCCGCTGGTGACTCCACCAAGTGATGGAGACCAGCAAACCGCAGAGCTTTGCCGACTGAGTGTTTCCCCCGCAGTTCGACGCCGTGGAGTGGCGTCGGCTTTGGTGGGTACCGTCGAGGCGTTTGTTGCGTCAAGCGGTGCGTTCAAAGAAATTCGTCTCGAGACTATCGGTGCTATGGAAGGAGCTCAGCAACTGTATCGCGTTCTTGGGTATATCGAGCAAACGGAGAGTGAGAAGCAGCACAACTCGTTCAAGCTGGTACGTTTCCAGAAATCGTTTTAGGTTCCCTATAAATACAGGAACAACAGGTGTGTGTTTGCACTTCTCTCGTGTGTCATTGCCTTTGTTGCCACCTAGAGGCGATGCAGCAACAGCCTGAAGCAGTACAAACTACCGATCACGACATTCCAGCTTCGGTTAGCTTGAAGACCGAAACCACGAAGCAGGACTTGTCAGCAGCTCTCGAGGGAAGGTATACTGCGAGTCTGGCTCAGTCAAATGGAGCTACGTTGGACTTGTCATCGCTAGGACTGAAGGAGCTTCCGCCACTAGATGAGCTAGCTCTACGGTTGCCACGTCTGCACCAACTCAACATTCGCCGGAATGCGTTGCGTTCCCTACCTGATGGATTGGCTCGAGCCTTCCCGCAACTTGTAGTCCTGAACGCAAGCGAAAACGAGCTCGAGGAGCTGCCAGCAAGTTCTATCGGCGCCTTACGCTACCTTCAGCGCCTCAACGTGGCGCACAACCATCTTCGCGAGCTTTCGGTCGCGACATTTGAAAGACTCGACGCACTCGAAGAGCTGGACGCACGATCAAACCTCATCGAAAAAATATCGTTCGACAACTTCGACGAGAAGCTACCGGTTGGAGCTGGACTGCGGAAGCTGCAGGTGTTACTGCTAGCAGACAATCGACTGCGGACAATCGACCCAACCACGACCGATATCTTGCCCAAACTGCGGGTCATCGATTTAAGCGGGAACCCCGAACTCACAGAAGCGCCTGAAAAACTGCGTCGCCTGCACGAAAGGAACCTGCTACTTCATTCACGAGCTAAGCGACGTGAGCTCATCGCTCGAGCTTTAAGCATCCGTAAGGCTGTGGCACAGGCTCTTGCCACCGCTCCTGCAGCGTCACCGACACGAACCAAATAGTTGATGAAGGATATCTCACCAAGGAAGTTTTAATAAAAAGACTTGGTGGTCTCTGGAGTATATCAACTCGTGTGCGTGGAATGCTACACTCTTAATACAGATGCTTACTCGCTGACCCACCACGGCAAGAAGGTGGCGAAATGGATGAGCCCGGTCTTTGGGTCGGCGAGGCTGGCAGCGGCGACTGCTAACTCCTCTTCGTCGAAAGTCTCGCCTAACTGGAAGCAGAGTGCGTCCAGTTGTCTCGTGGAGATGGCGCCCGTGTGAGCCTTGTCCAGCGATGAGAATACCGTCTTGAACGCCTCGAATCGCTCTGGAGAGAGACCCAGAGCAGCGAAATCCACGTCGTATCCAGCACTCGCCATGATCGGATCCGGAATTTTGCTAGTGCCGACCGTTCATACGAAGCCGCCTGTCCCGGGGGGACTCGCTTCCTCCGATTCCAGCAGACGGTTGAGTTCATTTGTGATCTCTTTCGCCGATGGTCGACACTCGGGCTTTGGATTGAGGCAGGCGAGCGCCAATTTGCGAACATCCTCAGGACAGTCGAGGGTGAAACTGGGCTGCAACTTGCCGCTTACAACGAGGCTCAAAATGTGGATGGCCTCCATCTTGTCTCCGTCAGATGTACGTGCGTCGTAGAACGGCAGTTCTCCCGTGTCGAGTTCGGTCAGCACGACTCCGAGAGAGTACACGTCGGCTTTTTCCGAGTACTTGTACCCCGCGAGCACCTCTGGTGCAGTCCAGTATGGCGTACCTACACCACTTGTCATGGTCTCCTCTCCACTGCGTAGTCGACTGACGCCGAAATCGCTGAGTTTAGCTTCGTAGCTCTCGCCGATGAGCACATTCTTGGATTTCAGGTCTCGATGCACGACGATGGGCTTCAGACCGTGTAAGTAGTCCAGGCCACAAGCGATGTCTCGTGCAATCTTGCCTTTGTGCGAGGCCCACGAGAACTCGTTGCTAGTGCCGGGTACCTCTTCTTCAAGAGCCCTGTCATTGTGATACTGAAGGACATGTTGTAGATCTCCTCGCTCCATGTACTCCATGATCAACAACATGTTCTCGAGCGTATTCCAGGCAACGCCTAAGAGTCCAAGCACGTTCGAGTGTGCGAAAGAAGCCATGAGTTGGATTTCGGCAGCAAAAACCTCTAGTTCGTGGAGATGGCGACGACGCTCACGAGTGAGACGCTTAACAGCCACGATGTCGCCGCGCATACGTCCTAGCCAAACCTCTCCGTAAGCCCCTGCGGTTATCTGGCGCACCAAACTAACGTCGACGAAAGGAACACGCCGAGTTGAGACTGCCATATCGTTTTGAAACTCGATCAGAGGGGTTATCATCGTCCCGGAACATGGATCCGTCGAACTTGAGCTATTCACTGGGTCAGTTGAGCTGGTTTGCCGTGTGAAGGTCAGAGTTAATGAGTTCCGTGGACTACCGGTGCCACCTGAAGCAAAACTCGTCAAGCCTGCGGTTGTAGCCTTGCTTGGAGATCGAATGCTGTGGTGGAGATGGCGGTGGTGGGCTGCACCTTCGTGAAGGTAGAGGCCATCCATATCGATGAGGCCTTCAAAAGTTCCTCTTAGAAGCACGGTATCATAATCTTCACTGCTTCTGATGATCTGCTTAGGTTTGCGAGATAAGGGCTTCCATGCCTCCCACGCCTGCTGACTCGCACCTTTCTCAATAATGGACGCGTCGAGAATGAAATCAATGTCGTCCATCATGGAGAATTCATCTGAGCCACGTCCACCCAAGATTGCACGCTTTTGCTCAAGGATATCCTCTGTCTCCCGCATTTTTTCACGAGTCTTACGCCAGAACACAAAACTGGCGATGAGTACTAGCAGTAGTAACACCAAGCTTGTAATAGTCACTGGTAAAGCAGCTTTCTGCCAGCCTGAACTCTCAGTAGCGTACGCGCTCCCGGTCTTCTGGAGCTCCAGCCACTGTGGTATAATCTCACCGTGCTCTGGCGAGCACCAGTTCGATTCGTCCGCCGTACTTGCGTCGTAGGCTACACACGGAATTGTCATTGACGGTGTGATGCATTTTCCGTATCGATTCGGGTCGCCGGAGAGGTGGATTGCCATGATCGTGTAGTTAATTCCTGCATCTGTCCATTCGTGGCGCTGCATATTGCTCACGGGCACCATGTCGTCCGTGCCACCGTCGGACCACATCGATCCGTGCACCGGAGTTATGCCATTTGTAGCAGCACATAGGCTAATATTCCCCATCTGATAGCCACTACAGTACAGCGACTGGTAAAAGAGCTCGCCGTTCGGCGAGGAGCACCTCTGCTCTATACATCCCGTACTCCTGTACGCACTGCGCGTAACCTGCAGCTCCGACATCCTCACGCCACACTTTGTGTACACCTTGACGTAGCCCAGAGCCGCAGCAGCTACGTAGCCCATATCCCATACAACCGCTTGCTGCAGCATTGCTGGGAGCTCGGAAAATTTCAAACCAAACTTGTCCTTCACGTAGTTCACCACCTCCACCAGGTCGGTCGTGTCCGTAATGGGATCAGCTTCATCTCCTGCGAGGTATCGTCGGTAGAATTGCTGTGCAAAGTCCGAATGGGTCCCATCGAAAGCGTATCGTTCATCCAAGTGTAACTTAGCAACAGTGTCACCACTTGCAGCTTCAACTAGCCGCCGTCGAAGCTCGTGGCGTGGTGAATAAATAAAATCTTCAATCTCTTCAACGCTCCACACGACCATCGCAAGTACGCACAGCCCAGAAACCAATACAGCTGCAACCAATAGTGTCTTCGCCTTTCTCGACATCATCTGCCCGAGATCGCCGTCTTCGAGGAGGAGAGTGTTGTACTTCGATTTGCTCGTTAGACCGTGAATTCCCTCGCTGGCGAGGTTTGAGGTCTCCGGACGTGTCCTTCATGTTGTCGCTAAGAATGAAGCTGTCGCCGCCTACTTCGAGCTGCGTGAAGCTGGTTGGAGACCGTCGAAGTGATGGATTTTCCGAGACGCACATGCTCAGACGTGGCATCGCCCGCGATGGTGGACAAGTTGTCACCAACGTATCAAACGGAGGTGGTGTGCTCGTATGTTGCAGCAAGCTACGAAGCTCTGCAGCTCGATGGAATGCAGCCGCAATTCGTGTCGGCGTGAGCGACTTATGCTCGAAATGAGGCTCCAAGACCACGTCTTATCGGCGAGTGCAGTTTCCTCCTCTTCCATCCTGCCCACTTGGTTGTCTCCTTTCTAAATCGATGCTACCAGTTATACAGGGTATCTAGTTCCACGTCTTCCTGCTGCGCAAAAGTCTATTTAAAAATGACCTTGTAATATAATATGCTGGAGGTTTTGAAACGGGTTGCTGGGTTCTTGCGCCTGAAGCCGTTTGTGGCCAGTTGTTGAGCCTTTGCGCCATATACTTTTGGCGAGTGCTAATGCTGTTGGATCTCAGATGTAGCGGGGGCACTACGCTGAGGTTTTCCCCATCGAAACGTTGGACTCCGTGTCGAGGTCGCTCCACTCGCACGTTGTTGTGCGAAAGCCGAAAGGCTTTTACATTCAGTTGCTGCTGAAGTTGCGAGCGTGAACTAATGAAAGGAGCACTGAAGCCGCAGGTGACAGTGGACTTGGGCTCACAAGCTGGCATCATCGAGTGGATCAGGTCCCGCTTGGATCGGGTGCTGGTGTGAAGGATTTACCGGGTGGAAGCTGCCCAGGCTGCTCGAGTGTCATACGAACCCAGCCGCGTAAAAAACGCCGGTCTCATCTGAGTAGCTTCACCAGGTCGTTGCGATCCCTCCTTCGTTCCCTCAAAACTGACGAGGGGATAGCTGGATGTGTGCTATGAGTGTGAGGAACATGAAACTGTGGCCTGTGCGTCAATGCGGTGAGTTGCAGCCCACGGACTTGCAGATGCGGAGTCGAAGCAGCAGTCCCGCGTGGCTGCAAAAGATAAGCATTCGCCGCTTGTACTACTCGGAGGTAAGTTTAGTGAGTATTTCTGAAGGAAGGCCAAGAGTCCATGAATCCTGCTTGCTTGAATTCGCATCCTCCTTCACGTGTTTGTGTAGCTAAGACGCCTTTACCTCAGTGATCAATGGAGTGATAGGCCCGCGCGATTACCTTCCCCCTGTGTGTGCAGACTGAAGCTCCTTGCCGTTCTGGGCGGTGGAATTACTTGCTAGCACAGGTTCAGAAGAATCGCAACGCAAAAATAAACCTCCACATCAAGAATGGAGCATCAAGGTGGAACGGGTTGCTCGACAACTTGAGGTCGGTGGACGAGACTTTGAGGGAGCGTGTCAAGTGTGCGCAGGCCGTTGGTGCCGTCGGAGTTTCGCGTCGCACCGCACCGTTAATTATTATCACTTTGGAGGACTAGCCCGCACTGCACCTCCCACCACAGCGCTCAAGTCGATCAAAAACCGCTTCTTGTCAACTTTCCCGGGACCTCACTTCACAGGGCCCCATTCAAAAGTAAACCAGCACGCAGCGCCTTCAACAGCAACAATGATGCCCACCACCCGGTCGAAGACGCAGTCGAACCTGAACGCTCCCCCAAAGGTGGAAGGAGCCAAGCCCACGGGTCGACTGTTTCACAATGCAGTGTTTTCTCGCCGGAGCTTGAGCAGCAACGCGCTGGATGTTGGTGCGAAGAAAGCGTCGCCGAAGAAGCCGCTCGCGGATCTGACTCCGACGAACCCGCTTGCGAGCATCGTGCACCAAGCCGACAAGAACGGCAAGCAGCAGCCCATTCTCTCTACTGGTCGCCGCATTAACCGTGAGGGCTCGGGCGCGAATGGACAGCAGGGGAGCTTCAGGAACTTGTTCGCGAATATCTGGTCCGCTCTCGGAATCAATGAGCAGCAGCAGCAGGCATTGGATAAGAGGGCGCAGGGCAAGCCGTCTCCGTCCAAGCCCAAGGCTGCGGGGGCTGCTGGCACTACCATCGAATTGCGCAAGAGCGTATTGCCTCCGCTTGCACCCGATGATGCCAACAAGAAGTGCTTGGTTCTCGACCTTGACGAAACGCTGGTGCACTCGTCGTTCCGACCCACTACCAACCCTGACTATATTATTCCCGTTGACATCGATGGCACGATTCACCAGGTGTACGTTTGCAAGCGACCCGGAGCGGAGGAATTTCTCGTAGAGATGGCGAAGTACTACGAGATCGTGGTCTACACTGCCAGCCTCAGCAAATACGCGGACCCGCTTCTGGACAAACTGGATCCGGAAAACGTGATCCGATACCGACTTTTCCGTGAGCACTGTGTGCAGTACGAGGGCAACTACGTGAAGGATCTGTCTCTGCTCGACCGCGAGATTGCGCAGACGATCATCATCGACAACTCACCGATGTCATACATATTCCACCCGAGGAACGCCATTGGCTGCTCCAGCTTCATCGACGACCCGAACGACCGTGAACTCGAGTCGATTTCGCGTTTTCTGACCAAGATTCAGGACGTTGAAGACGTTCGCGACCACCTGCACATCTGGGACGCCAACTACTAACTTTTGACCACATCCGCCGAGCAGCAAGCATCTCCTGCCGGCTATTACTATTTTGCCATGTATTTAGAAGCACGAACTAGAGCTATAGAGCCATTTATCTTGGTATCGACAACGAAGACACTTCATTCACTAACCACATTAGAATAATACAGATTCTGAACTTTGTATCGATGTTTTTTAAAAAGTGGTCAATTGCGCTTAGTTTCATCCTACTCTAAATATTTTCTTGTCTCTAACGGGAGGTGCATCAACGATAGTAATGGTGGTGGCGGGTCACTTCACGGCCGTCGTGGGTCGCAATTCATGGCATTAACTTCGGCGTTTCTGCCTAATTTAGCCTTCGATTGACGAGCAACTTTTATTCAATTTTATTCATAGGTCCCTCGTGCGTTAGCGTACAGATTCATCGTTGGACAACAATATTTGGACTTCCGTTCGGGGAAATCTAATTGTTTTAGTACATGGAGGGCTTTGAAGTGGGCTGCGCAGCGTCTTCCATTCAGGCAGCAGGGTATGCAAGAAGGTGTTTTCCGTTGCAGAGCCTTCAGCGGTGAACGAGAAATGGGATTGATACAACGGTCCAGATCGTCCTCGGCATTTCACGAAGCTAGCAAACTTTTCTAACCGATCAACCGACCGATAACACTGACTTCAACCAAAGGACACACATCTGCAATGCCCTTGGAAGCCCAACGAAGGGGTGAGCTTCCGCAGCGTATCTCCACCGGATGCGGGACGGGTAAGCCGAAATATGGATCATACGTTGAAGCATGCTTAGTACGATTCGGGATAAGTGCACAGGCTTAGAAGAGTGAAACGCACCGCAAAAATACACATGCAACACTGTCAAGGATAGATGTGCCGCAACGCTGGATGCGTGCGAGAATCTAGGATGAATGGGTTACCAGGCTCCTCGAGGTCACCGGACGAGATTCTGAGGATGGAAGTTCTGTCAAGTGTGCAGTATCCGTTGGTGCGTTTGCTTTTCGCCCCACGCCGCTGCCGTTTGGATTATTATCACATTTGAAGTCAAGCTCCCACCGACAAACCAGCACACCACCACACCGCTCGAGCCTCGGAACCAGCAGCAAAAGCACAGGCCCCTTTTCGGACCGGACTCAAAAGCGTACGAGAACGCAGCGCCTTCAACCCCAACAACAACACCGACACCACCCAACGACGATGATGCCCATCGCCCGATCGAAGACGCAGTCGAACTTGTACGCGGGTCTGAAGCCGGAGGGGGCCCAGCCTGGCAGTGATGTCTCCCAGAACGCAATGTTCTCGCGCAGAAGCATGAGCATTAGCGCCTTAAGCAATGGCGCAGCTCCACCGACCAAGCAGCTCGCGAATCTGAATCTGGCCAACCCGCTGGCAAGTATCGTACACCGAGCCGACAAAAACGGTAAGCAGCAGCCCATTCTTGCAAATGGTCGTATTGCACCTCGTCAGGGATCGACTACGAGCAAGGTCCAGCCACGGGGCAGCTTCCGCAACCTGTTCGTTAATATTTGGTCGGCGTTCGGCAGCAACGAGCAGCAGCAGCCTGCATTGAGCAAGTCGAACCAAGACCGATCTTCCAAACCGAAGCCACCGAAGGTTGGGGCAGCCGGCAGCAAGGCTATCGAGCTGCGAAGGAGCGTCCTGCCTCCCCGGTCGCCTGATGACACGGACAGAATGTGCTTGGTGCTCGACCTTGATGAAACGCTGGTGCACTCGTCGTTCCGGCCCACAGCCAACCCAGACTTCATCATTCCGGTTGAGATTGACGGCACGACCCACCACGTCTTCGTTGCCAAGAGGCCAGGAGCTGAGGAATTCCTCATCGAGATGGCGAAATACTACGAGATTGTGGTGTACACGGCCAGCCTGAGCAAGTACGCGGACCCTCTCCTCGATCAACTGGATCCGGAAGGCGTCATCAAATACCGGCTTTACCGCGAACACTGCGTCCAGTATGAGGGCAACTACGTGAAGGATCTGTCACTACTGGCCCGCGAGCTCTCGCAGACGATCATCATCGACAACTCGCCTATGTCGTACATTTTCCACCCGAAGAACGCCATCGGCTGCTCCAGCTTCATCGACGACCCGAATGACCGAGAGCTCGAGTCTATCTCCCGCTTTCTCGTAAAGTACCACGACGTTGAAGACGTGCGTGATCACTTGCACATCTGGGACGCTGATTATTAGCCCTTCGTTCGAACCATGTCGCGATATCGTCGCTGCAATTCACATAGCTATATTTTTCCTTTTACTGCACCACCTAGGTAGGAATTTTTATATTTCAAATTTACTTTTAAAAGCTTCAGCCGAATTCTCGACATGACTGCGCTCCTCTTATCATAACGTGCTATTTATTCGAACGAAACTTCCGTTGAGCAAAGTGCAGATCGGGCTTGGCAGTGGAGCGAACGTAGCTGGAAATGTGGTCAACAGCATCATCATTGTGACTTTCGAACTGGTAAACCAAACAATGGAATGCAATTTCCTCTTTTAGCTCTTGAGTTCTCAAGTGCAGAGTACATGTACGCTGGACGGTGGCCAGACTACGAGGCAACAACCTGCCGTCGATACTCGAGAATCAACTTGGAGTCCTCTTTCCACCGCGTGCGCCGAATAAACTCGAGAGAGTATTCCGGGCCAACAGCCACACCCTTGCACAAGATCTCGATCTCCTCGGGCTTTACTCCCTCCAGTTTCTTGGCAATGTACTTGCGGAGGCTAGTTATCTGCGCAGGAACAAAACATGAGACAACGAAACTCGATAACATCGAAACCATCTGCACCGTACCTTGAACAACGCTTGCGTATTCATGCAAGGCGCATGTAACTTGTCGAGTTGAAGGAACAGCGGAACACTAGGACTGCAAGCATCGCAACCGCGATAAAAATATAAACTGGGTCAGAAATGCATACTTGGATCGAAAAATTTCGGCAGAAACCATGAACAAACCAGCGCTGTGGGTAAATCTCGAACGGAATCATGTTCCCTGGCGACGGGCCTCGTGGGCCACTCGTCTTCGAACGGGTTCGGCGAGGTGTAGCTGGCGTGTCAACGCGCTTGCGCTTAATACCAAGCTTCGTGTAGAAAATTCTCTCTACAACAATAGAAACAGCAAAAAATGTTTCCTGTCAGTTTCATGCGATCATCAACACCATCCAGAGTGCTACCTCACCTTCCTCTTCTTCCTTTGCACTGTAGTCGGGCAGCAACTTCTCCACGAGCTCCTTTATCGCTGGGTCGGGGCTATAAGTCGTTGTCAAAAATGAAAAACAAAGCAGCATCAGACTCGGGACTCAACACAAAACCAACGATAAAACGCACATGATGTGGGTCCACGGCTTGGCCCCAAGACGCACGTTGCACGTCGGACACGAGCACGACTTGCCGTCGTACAAGTAGTACCGCCGAATGCAGCCGTGACAGACTGCCGCACAGAATTAAAAAAAATAACATCACGTCAACTGCCACGAAACTGGAAAAAAAAAAAGTAGAATTGAACTGAACGACGCACAGGTGTGCAGGCACTCCTTCACCGTGTAGGGGTCCCGCAGGTAGCCCTTGCACAGCTTGCAGATGAAGAAGTCGTTGATATCGGCCATCCGCAGCGTCTCCTATTGAATGACAACAGCAGTTCAAATTAATCAGCATTTTAACCGCCAGCCGAAAGGACTAAAAAGGTGGCGCCAAAACGTGGCAGTCAATCAGCCTCAACGAGGCTGCAGTGGCTCAGAGGGAGCGACGCACCGTGCGCGCCTCCGCGAACATGGCGCTGGGGCACGACGCGTCGTCGAGCGCGGCGCTCGGCGCCGAGGAGCTCTTGGCCATGGCGGCGGAATAAGGACTGGTATAAACTGCGTCAGAAAATATTATGGAACTATTGTAGCGCATGAGCGAGCCTATGGAACCGCATAATTGAAGTTGTCCGGGTCAAGCGTGCGTGTGCTGCGGTCGCCTCCTGCGCCTGCAGACGAGCACGAAGCCGATGACGCAAGCCACCGGGACGGCCATGAAGAACACGGCGAGGACGAACATGGTGCTGGTGACAAACGACCCGGAGTGGCTGGATCCGTCAGCAGTCGAGTCGCTGCTGTTCCTCTCCCCTCGTTCTGTCGGCTTCAACTGCCACGACGTCCCTGCTTCGGGGTAACTGGCTGGCTGCGCTGGTGTTGGAGTTGGAGTCGGAGTTGGGGAGGTGTTAGTGCTGGCACTCTCGCAGTCGCATTTGCCTTGGATGCTGGATTCATGAAGCCGCTCGTGCGAGAGGTGGCGCACCGCTAGCAGCCCTTGCACGTCGAGGCTCAGTCTGACAGCGACGGCTTCGAGGTTCCGGCGCGTCACGAGGAGTTGCTGGATATGGTAGTAATGGCGAGTGAATGCGGCTGCTTGTGCTGAAGGAGGGGGGAGCTGGACGCGCGTCGTGGAGTGGTATCTGCGAGAGATGGCGACATGTCCTTGAGCCTCGACAAGGCTGAAGGTCACCGCAAGCCACAGAAGAAGAACCCACCGCATCGACGCACAATGGACTGCAGCTTCCGTGACGCAATGATCAATGGCAGCGTTGAAAGAAGTCCGCTCGCTGATGGACCGAGTGGCGTATCCATCTATCAACGGGGATCGATTTGGGGCATTGATGTCTTCATATGCAAGTTGCGTCAATTAGTGAGTTATCGGTCTTGCAAAAATGACATGGAGCAAAATCAGTTTGAAAAGTACGATAAGCTATTTCGCGTCGTGGGGATCACTCACTAGATAATGTAGGGATATAGTACATGTAGTAGCCTTTGCGGTGTGGTGTCCTCTTGGGGCGGTAGGCACCGCAAACGTTGAATCGTTTCAGGGTGTGTGCTCATTCACCATGACTCGTTCACGTGTCCACAAAGGCTCATGAATGACAACAATCAGCATTCATTCCGAGCCAAATGAAGGGTGGGCTATCCTCGGCAGCGAACAACACGTAGTCCAGCACTACGTATTTTACTTTTGTGCATCAAGTCCTTGGAGTCCATGGACACGAGAGATCTTCAGCTAGCACAAAGCTGGGAGCCCAGCCAGGCCAAACAATCAACTCCAGCAGGAACGGGGCTGTCGCCGCTCGCTCCATCAGCCCTGCTTCCAGAGACGTACTCGCGGCACATGCAGAGGATAGCGGGGCTCAAGCAGATTCGCGAAATTCGCGTTTCGGGTCGAAATAGTGATGGCAAGCACTACTACGTCGTGGGGATTCAGACACCTACGCGCTTCCGAACGAACATTCCGACCATGCACCCACTCGCCACTGCCGCTGAATGTGAGCTTGCCACTATCGCTGAGAAGACCCTCGATGAGTTTGCCAAGCTTCGCGATGACTTGTATTCCTGCTCGAAGACCTCGCACCTAGTAAAGCGGTGCGCCTTCTGCAGCGAGGTCGCGAGAAACCTCCGCGTGGGTATTTTGCTGCCGGGCTCACTCTTTGTATCCACGCTCCCGAAGGAAAAACGCTCACGCGTACTGCGCGACTTGCTAAAGACAATTCTGCAACTAGCGATTTCATGTCCGATCGACGTTCGCCAGACTTGTCGCTGCCAAGAACAAGTCCCTCGCCAGGTGTATACGTTCCTATACGGGCCTCCCGACGGCAGCAGAGATAACATTTCACGATCGCTGTGACTATTGGAGCGAAGTTAACTCGATCGCCAAAAACAAATTCAGTTCAAAATTTAGTTTTGATGTTGACTTGGTTGAAGTGTCATGGGGATTGAACCTGAACGTACGAGATGCAATTTTTTGCTGTTAGAAGCGCACAACGATGGATGGCCGCCAGCGACTCGTTTCATCGCAAAGACACCTCCACACAAAATACTCACTGAAACCTCCAAGTCGCGTCTTTGATTCTAACGCTGTGAGCGGCATGCACCCACTGCCCCGCAGTTGCAATTAGCTTGCTATAGGAGTTCAGGCGAATATCCAACTCGCGCGGACTTCGGCTATGCAACTCGGTTCGGCTTTCCTGTAACAGCGGGGGCGGTGGAAGCCACGCGCATTTCGTTCGCGTAGTAAGACCTCAGTTTTCATTTTCCCTCGAAAGCGACGGACCAACTACTTACCACACACCCTTACCAACCTCCCAAGCTCAAGACCAACCATGAAGAGCTTCTCCTTCCTCTCAACGCTGCTGGCGGGGCTGCTGTTTCCTCAACTTGAGGCTCGCGATACGCCGTCGCTGCGTGAGTTGATTTCCTTTCCAACTCACCCAGTCTGCAGCATGGAGAACGGATTCGACTACGTCGGCAATGACCTCACGAGCGTGGCGGCCATCAGTCCCGGCTACTGCTGCGACCACTGCGAGAACTACCCCGGCTGCAAGGCGTTCACTTACAGCACATACAACAACGGCACGTGCTGGCTCAAGAGCGGCCGCGGCACGGTGAGCCAGAACCGATACGTGGTTTCGGCGGTCATGTCGACGCAGGCGCTGAACGTCTGCGCTCTCGAAAACAACATTGACTATGTCGGCAATGACATCACGTCGATGCCGCTGAGCAATGCGCAGGGGTGTTGCGCTCAGTGTCAAGCTCTACCGGGGTGCCGAGCGTTCACGTTCACGAACCACAACGGCGGCACGTGCTGGTTCAAGAGCGCAAAGGGCCGCATGGTGGTCAAGGCAGGAGCCACGTCGGCCGATGTCTACCCCGCTCCTGTAGATGCCATGTGTGGCCTCGAGAGCGGCGTAGACTTTGTCGGAAATGACATCGGCAGCAAGCCAGCGGGCACGGCCAAGGAATGCTGTGCCTTTTGCCAGGGCTGGAATGGCTGTCGCGCGTTTTCGTGGAAGGCGGGGGTTTGCTACCTCAAGAACCTCAAGGGCGACACAGTGGCAAACGCCGAGGTGACCTCAGCTGCCATCTTTGCGAACCCGCCCGCACCGAGCTGCGCGTTGGAGATCGGCGTGGACTACGTGGGCAACGATATCGGTAACAAGCCGAGTGCGGATGCTTACGGATGCTGCTCAATCTGCATGAACACTTCCGGATGCAAGGCCTTCTCGTGGTCCAACCTCTCAGGCGGCACCTGCTGGCTCAAGAGCGCCAAGGGAGCAACGGCGGCGAAGGATGGCGTCAAGTCGGCCGTGGTCTAAGGCGCACAGGCGCGTTACCTACTGTAGCTCACAGACAGAGCTGTAGATCTGGAGAACGAAGTTCTCCCTGCTCATTATTCCCCTTGCAAAGAACAACACTGGCTGTGACGTTCCCTTTGAAAGCATGCTTCAAAACAGTGGATACGGAGGTGAGAAGGTAGTGTAAGTTAAAAGAAGGGCTTCCTCGTTGACTTTATTTCATGCTGCTCGTGCATCTTTGAAGGAGCCGATCAACTCCAGCTGCTTCTCTACAAAAGCTACCACTACTTAGACCAACCGACTTGAAAGCAAACAGAGATCGCGGCCAAAGCACTCTATGCCCGTAGCGCGTGCAATCCACGCTGACGCCACCGCGACGCGAGACATTGACTCAGTCTCCGACTGCTTAGTCGACCTCCTCGATCTTGGGGCCCTGGTCCGGGGCACCGGCAGGCGGGGCGCCAGCACCGGGCATGCCGCCC
>JAHWLF010000153.1:254-19354 GCA_024679295.1 Phytophthora parvispora
CATGACGACCAGTGATCGGGTGGGCGAGGTGGTGGACGACGGGAAGCAGTTGACGGTCGAGCAACGCGTGCGACTGGCGATGCTGCAACTGGACGACCAGCATGTGCTGCGCACGTCGAGCGAGATCTTCGAGGTGTTCAAGATCTACGGCATGGCGGTGCTCTCGGAGCGCATGAGTCTGTCGCTGGCGCTGCCGCACGTGACGCTGTTGGGGGCGCACAAGCAGGTGAAGAAGGCGGCGATGGTCACGCCCGCGAGACTCACGCGACAGAGGCAGCTGGTGCTCTCGGTGGCGAACCTCGCGGCGTGTGCTGCGTCGTTGGGGGTCGCAGAGGCGATGGCGACAGGTGAGGAGGAGGCTGGAGGTGAAGAGGAAGTGGCGGCTCGGCGGATGGAAGAGGAGCACGGGCGTGCGAACACCCTCCGTGCGTTCGTTGGCTTCCACAGCGCCGTTGCCACTACATCAACCTCGGCAAAACGACGCAGCGATATGCTGGTGAACGCCATTTGCACGGCGCTGTATGACGCGGCGTTCGCTAGTCAAAGCGAGTTCAGTGCCTCCGCATTGCGAGCGAAGAAGCTTCCTAAGAGGGAGCCACTGATAGCCATGATACGGTCTGTGGGCGAGGCGCGGGTCTTCATGAACAGCAAAACCTGTGACGACTTGCACGCGCGTGGGGAGCGACCAGTAACAGAAGCGGCTTTGGAGCGAGAGAGGAAACTCAAGTCGACATTTTTGCTGCGGCAGTGCGACTCCAACGCGCTGGAAGACCTGTTCGAGACGCTCAACAAGGAGCAAGAAGCGCAACGCAACCAGAGCGAAGCCACTTCGGATTCGCAGACCCAGCGTAAGAGGAAGCCCAAGAAGAAGAAGAAGGCAGCCGAGGGCTTCGCCGCCACGGCCGGATGTATTACTCGAAATCTGGAGCGCTTCCTGCACCGTCGCTTCCTCTTCTGTCTAGAAGAGATCGTGGTTCTCTTCGCCCAGCGCAAGACGGAGGCGTGTCGCGCGCAAATTGCCGTGTTTCAACAGGATTTGGAGCCGTGTGTGGACGAGTTCCAATTCCGCAAGTGGGAGGTCTCGACCAGTACGCTGACGCTGGCCATGCGGGACAGCTTCTTCCGCATGCTGCTGCATGACATTTGCCAGTTCCACGCCATTGTGTCGTCCAGCAGGAACACGCGGGACGGAACCCGGATCACGCAGCTCCGACTGCCGCTCCACTACACGTGGTCAAACATTAACACTCGCATCACCACGGAGCAAGAAGCTCGCAGCTGAGCTCTTTGCTGAGTTTTGGCGGCGGTGGCGAAGTAGGTGATGCCATTGCTGGGGTTGCTGGGCCTGTTGGTAGCGTTCGTATGTGGTGCCTCGCCGGGGGTATGCCTCGCGTGGGAGGCTCTGTAATAAAGCCTTGTGGAGTGCATTCGCGAAGCTGCGCTGCTTTTGCTAGCATCATTACTGCGTTATCTACAGTGTGCGGGTCAGGCCGAGCGAGCGGCGACAGCGTAGTGTGCACTGTCAGCTGACGCATGCCCAGCGCTCGGTTCACTCGAGCTTCCAAGACATGAGCTTGCGCGGTTGGTGTCCTGGCGTGTCGAATGCGTGACGCCCCTTTCTCCTGGAAGACTCGCTCGCGCTGCTTGTGGAGGAAGTCGGCACCTTTATCTCGCCCGACGTGGAACTCGAGCGGGTTGTCCAGTGCTACAGCCACACCGCGTGATCGTTTGTGCTTGCTCCACAGACTCTCGTTCTCGAAGGTTAATGTGGCTGGCGCCGACTCGGATCGACTGAGCGGGACGTAGCTGCAAGGTGCAGCTCGAGGCTCACAAGTTGTGCTTGTACGCCGAGTTGGTACTTGCTGCTTTCTGATGCTGCGTGGAATCGGCGGTGCTGTCTCGATCTGGGGAAGTGTTTCAACTGAGGAGGTATTATCAATGTCTTCGCTGCTTCTGGTTGAGTGTGGTTGTTCGGTGAGGATGAACACAGGAGGGAGGTTTTTCGGCGACTTTGTTGGCGAGTCTTGCGCTTGTTGTGTTGGTGATTGCTGGTTTTCCAGCGATAAGGTATCACCCTGGCGATCGCTAGGAAGGAGCAGGAACGAGGTGTCGTCCAGGTCTTGCCACCAGGCCTTCCGCTCGGTTCGTTTTCGGGGGAACGGTTGGTCTGGTCTGGTTCGTTGCAGATGTCGAGTGAGCGGCAAAGGCTGATGCGATGGAGGCGTTGCTCTTGGCAGTCGGAGAGGACTGTCAGGGCTTTCGTCTTCGTCCGTGTCACTTGAGTCTTCGTTGCCTGGGGCAATCTCGGTCACGCGTGGTGTGACCACGCGGTCGACGGATCCGTTCACTTTCACTTCGTCAACTGCGGCCGATAGGCCTTTGAATCCTACGATGAGGTCACAGAAGTCGTCCTTGACTTGAACGTTGCCCTTAGCAAACCTGCGCACAACAACCGCGTCAATACAGGTGTCTTCAAGAATAGAGTAACAATGGCATGACATGAACGCACAAATTGGCGAGAGGCTTCATCGCGTTATCCAGCTCTTCATGCTTTCGCTGCCACATCCGATCTAGTCTTTTGAGCGCGAAGACAGCGTCGTCCACGTCCAATATGCGGCACATTTCGAAGATGAACCCTGGCTGCTGATACTTCGATAACACTCGGAAGAGCAGACTGGAGCGCGCGTATTTCGCAAACCCGCTGACATATCGGAGAAACTCAAGGAGGTTCGCTACCTCAGGAAATAACGAGAGCACACCAACAATGTCTCTCAAGACCAACGCGTCCGCCAGAGCGTCTCGGATCACGCCTCGCAAGACTAAGAAGTGCTCGTCGACTGTGAACATGCAGACAACTTTGGCCACTCGATCCAGCAGCTCCACGACCTCGTCTTGACTCTTTTCATTGAGGTTGCCGTACTCGGCCATCAGACGCAGGAAGAACCACTGCGGCTCGCTTTTCAACAAGCGGAGAAGTGGGGCTTGGTACTTGTCATCAACCAACCCGATAACGCGGCAGAATGAAGCGCTTACGGGCTCGCAGCTTGGGTTACACATCGCCGTGCAGAATGCACTCACAGAACTTTTGGGCATCTTTACGAGCCTTGAAAGAGCCAAAGCTCGCTCGCGAACGGTGAGCTTCAGGAAAAGATTGACTAGGCTCACGCGAATGGTGGTTTGCAGCAGGTTGAACAGCAAGATCAGAAGCCGCAGCGACTCGTTGTCTTCCAGGTTGGACGCGACGTCTGCGAGGTTCTGGACATCGTTCGGTCCGTCCAAGGCTCGGAGCTGCTCGACGAAAGACGAGCAGATGTCCCACGACATTCGGTGGAACAGCGCTACAAGTACGTGCATCAGTTCTGGAGGAATCCGCGCCGAGTAGCTGATGATGCGTAGCAGCACCCCCTTCTCCGGTTGATCCACGAGCATCTCGAAGAGAAGATTTCGGATGTGGACGGGCAATTCAGCAGCGAAGATGACGAGCTCTCGACTGGAAGCCTGGTTCATCATATCCACTGCCACCGTGATGAAGACCTCCAACTGTTCTGCACTCACATACTGCGACCCCATTAGCTTGGCAAACATTTTGTACTCGACCTTCGCGAGCATCAACAGCAGCTGGAAGAAGGCGTCGAGCGCTTCAGTGGACCACGCTGACATTTTTGCTAAGAGACGACAATTTGCGTCGCACGGCATGCTCAGCATGAGTCGAGTTAGAGCGACTTGCTCGGGCATTCTCTGCGTCCGCAGGAAGTAAAGTAGACGATCGTATTCCACGAACGGGATGGCTCGGAGAAGGCGAAGCACCTTATGACGCGCGAGTTCGCACTCGCAAAGGTAGAGCAAAACCTTAGCGTGGACTTCAGTCGAGGATGTAGAGGCTACAGCTTCATCAGTCTGGGTTTCATGACGATTTACAAGGATGTCGTGACAGAGCAATGCTTTGTCTTTCCTTTCGAGATTATTGAGCATTTGGAACACAGTAGTCACCTTATCATCGCCCAAACCGGAGCTGTTGGCGGCATGCAGACTGAGTAGCGTGTCGTAAAGCGGCAGCGTTTCCTCACCCGGCATATCTTCGACTAGTTTAACTAACGTCTCGCGCCATTCAAGATGGATCGCAAGGAATAAGCGCAGAAAAGGTTGCAGGCACTGCGGCTGGATGAGTTCTAACCCCCGGCCAAGCACCGCCAAGTCATCAGCGGAGCGAACTTCCACACCATACATCAGTTGCTGAGCCATTTCGCTCGGAAGGGTGGACAACTTTTGAACCACGAGGTCTGCTGCGTTCACGCGAGCATAGAGGAAGAGCTTCAGCAGGAAATAGTTCCCGCGCAGGTGCGACGGACTCGCAAACGCGTCGTCCGGGTCTTCGTCTTCCTCTCTCGCTGTATCCGTGTTCAAAGGCGAACTTGACGTAGCAACCATGAGGTCGAGAAACCGCAGCTGGCTTTGCGTGGAGAATGTCAGGAACATGAGCAAGAAGTCGACCTTCTTGCGCCCGAAGCTGAACAACGACGTCACGAACACTTCGATAGCGTTTGGCTCCGCAGGGGCGAGCGCATCCAACATCCTCAGCAGGTCGTTTTTCGGGAAGAAGGGCAGTCCGCGCTTCACGACTAAATGGATCATCTTCTCGCTGTTAAACTTCGCGAAAAGAGTGATCAAGATGATGGTCGGGAACTCCTCCAGCAGCAATGACAGCTCTCGTCGCACTGCAACGTCAAGATCCAGCAACTTGGCTGCGGAAATGCCAGTAGTTTCGTAAAATCGGCCGAGCTTCTTCAAAGTGCTGGTTGCCGTGGATAAGAAGCTACTGTTATTTGACGCGGCGAGGAGCTTGTGGACCGCATCGATGAGAGCAAGTCTTTTGGCGGTATCCAAAGGCTTCAACAGATGCAACCACGTGAGCATGCAGTGTTCGCGGATCGCTCTACTCACAAAGTTCACAGCGCTTTCGTATCCCGGACCGTAAATTACATCACCGTCCACTTCATCTTCGTCTGCTCGACTAGTAACAAGGACAGCGTGATCCAGATCATCCAGCCAATTGATCCAGTCGCGCAGCTCCGGCAGGTCTTCCGCGAACAAGTCGAGGAACTCTTTCTGGAACTTGAACGATATGGTCTTCGCCACGACGCAGTAGCTGATGGCACGCGAGAGGCCCAACGTCTGGTAAATCTTAGTGAGGAGATGGCGGTCTCTGCTGTCGGCGAAGGAGGCGTAAAAGTGCATCAGCTCCTTGGTGACCGAGCTGCCACTGGTACTCGTACCAAACCCGTTATCTCGTCCTGGAGACTCGAGACTATCGAGATGGCTGCTGCGCAGAGGTCGCTGCCGATCGTGGGACGTGATGTAGTGGTGCATCCGGATGAGGTCCTGCAGAAAATGCTCCACGTCGTCTGTGGGGTCGAATTGATGCGAGAACCACGACGCGACATTGGCCAGGGCCACCGTGGACTGCATCGCACTCAAAATATCGGCTAGCTGGACTTGTTGCGGCAGTCGGAAGCGGCCACTGACGAGGACACGCAGATCCTCTGCAATTGACGACTTCTCAAGGCCGAGCAGCAACAAGATGCGCTCCGAAGGCGGCAAGGCCACGTCATGGCTATCGGGTGCCATGAGCAATGCGAGTCAAACTTGGCGCTCCCCACTCTTGGCTACACTTGAAATAGCCCCCAAGGTGATCGTCTACAATGTAGACTCTACATCGTACAGTTAGAAGTCAAACGAAACGAGCCAACGGGATCTTGAACCTTCTTGGAAAGACACAGCGATGCAATGTGACCAAGGCAGCTAAAAGCTCGATTCGAGCGGATGCAGCCGAGGCGGAACTTGCCATGCTTCGCGAGAAGCTGCACGCGATGAAAGTTACCAACGCGGCTGCTGCACGATCGACAGAGGATACGGCCATGCCCAAGTCGGCGAGCTCGCTCCGAGCTGATGCAGCGGAAGCTAAGTTAGCCAGACTGCGCAAGCAAATGCCGGCGGCACATAAGAAGAAGTTTCTGAAATTTAGCTGCAAAATTGGCTGGTGCACGCACAAAGGTAAATGCGACTCGGTTGACGCTGAGCTTGAGATTATGAAGAGGAAGGTGACGGCCATGGAACATGAGATGGAGCAAATGCAGCGGTTCAGCCAAATCCGGAACGAAATGGAGAGCAAAATTGCCAATATTGAGAGAGAAATCCGGCGCAAGTGTGGAGGCCCAAATGCACTAGAGCTCGTGGTTGTGATGGACTGCACGGGGTCGATGGCTTTGTGGATTTTACAAGCCAAGTCTGCGATCAGCTCGATCATTAAGAGCGTTCAACTCGACCATCCTCGAGCTTACATTCGAGTCGGCTTTGTGGCCTACCGCGATTTTTGTGACGGGGCCAAACGGATCCAGACTCAAACGTTGACGGTTGATACCAAGGGCGTGCATAGCTTCATTTCTTCACTTAATGCGTTTGGTGGTGGAGATGGCCCAGAAGATATTCCCGGCGGACTCGAGGCTGCACTCAAGATGCCGTTCCGGGCAGAGGCAAAGCGCATTGTGCTCGTTGCTGACGCTCCGTGTCACGGCACGAAGTTTCATACGTCGAACATGAAGGACGATATGTCGTATTCCCGCGAAATCTGTCAAAGCCCGGACATTTGTGCCCAAATGCGAGAAATGGCGAAGCGCGGCATCGATTTCACAATCATTGAGGTTGTACCGTTTTACACGGCCAAGATGGTGGAGATACTTCGGAAAGAATTCAACAGCACAACAAGTCGTGACGGCATTAGTCGGCAGTTCCAAAGCGTATCCTTGAGCAGCGCGAATGCCGCAATTCGTTTCGGTAGCATTGTCAGCTCGTCGGCGAGCTCGTCACTTTCCGCGAGCAAGAACCGGAGCATTGTTGCGAGCCCGGGAATCGCGGTGGAAGATTCTGGACGTGGCAATTGTCTAACAGCGCGTTTACCTCGCTTGCTGGAATATGACGAGGATGAAGAAAAAGCTGCGGAGGAGGTGGCAATCGCTGCACCTCCTGCGGTGAAGATGCTGAATTGGGCCGACGTTTACGACTCGCCGAATATTGCTGCTGTCCGTCATTCGCTCCATTTCAGCCCAGACGAGCACGTCGACTGGAAGGCGATGAATCTGAAGCACACGCAGCAAGACACGACAATTCGTTTGACGCAGAGCTGCTTTGCAAAAGGAGCAATGAGATCTGCACATGCACTGTACGACTGCAACATGGAAAAATATCTCGTTGCTAAGCTCTACTTCGGCAACGCTGCTCAAAAGGTCTTGACCTCGAAGAACTCATTGCAGAATGACGTCAAGATGCAGATTGTCGCAAGCGCCTTGCGGCGGAGTTTTCGCTGTCTGACGATATCGAGAACGGAGTGGATTTCATCTCAACATGTTGGTACGAGATCGAGAACCCCGTTGAGGCAGGATTGAGCCCGACAATGTCGATGTTCACAGCGGAACCGTACATTGATGGCGAGTACAAGAAGTATAACAACAACAATGGCTGGATCAGCGATGATGGCTTGAATCTTAGTGAGACTGCGCAAGCGTTCAGCCATTTCACGTGGCAGAAAACGTATGGAGAGCTTATGGTGGTGGATCTTCAGGGCGTCGGGTGCATTTTCACGGACCCGCAAATCCATTCGAAGCATGGCGATAAGTTCGGCTGTGGGAACTTGTCGGACGCCGGCATGGCGGCGTTCTTTGTTACGCATGAGTGCAACTCTGTTTGCAAGGCTCTTCAACTGCAACCAGTGAAGCCCGGTGCGAACGCTGATGCTGCGTCAGCGATAGTGACGGCGGCTGAAAAATGGATGAAGAAGGCGGCGAACAAGTCGATGACGTGCAGTTGTCCGCTGTGCGGGGAGATCACTATCGTGCTCCACAGTGACTTCATCCAAGCGTACCGCGGAGGGCGCGAGGTGTACTGCAAATCTTGCGTCTCCAAAATGAAACAAAAGCCGCGGCGTAAATGCAGCACATGCAAGAAGAAATTCGGCTATTCGCCGTACTGGTTCTCGATGAAGGGCATTGGAGTGCCGACGACGTGCAAGAGCTGCGAAGCGGCCACTGCCGAAAACAACGATGAGTGATTTGAATCCAACAAAGTACCGCGCCAAGTTGAGATTTTTTGTGCAGCAACAGCACGGGTGACTTCGTGTTACTTTTTTTTTTATTTTTTGATTTAACCAGGTAATTCCCGCTCTTCCGTTTGAACTATCGCTTGTGATTTGCCCTCGGTGAGTGTTGGTTGGTGGTTTACCACTCGCGATGTTCACGTCAGTGGCTTGGCGACGTCATCTTGTAAATTACGTCTACAGTTCACTGACGCGATCAGGAGGTCTTTGTGAGATCGTGCGCCTTTCGCTAGCTGTCAGTATCGTTTCCGACTCGTAGCACGCAGGCAGAGCACTGGACACTGCGATGGAGGAGCAGCTCATCGCCAAAAACTCGTTGAATGAGTCTTTCGTGACCGTCGAAGGACTGCCGGCCGATGCAGACCGGCATGCGGAGCCCGACCCACGCATCAAGGAGGAAGTTCGCGAGCTCCTCAAGCTAATCCTCCCAGTGGTAAGCCATCGCAAATACAGTTCTCATGTGGAATACAAGTCTAACCATCCACGTCGTGATTCCAATTCAGACCGGGACTACTGTGCTCGAATTCCTGCCGGGATTTGTGTCGGTCCTTCTGGCAGGCAACATGGAAGGACCCAACTCGCAGCACTACGTGGACGCCGCCACAATCTCCGTCATGGTAAGTTCATATTGTTGCTCGATCCATGGCCAAGCTGTGAGTTAACCTGTTTGACCGAACTGTAGCTGTTGAACGTCACGGCCCAGTCACTTGGCCTGGGCCTTGCTTCAGCTCTCGATACGCTCTGTTCCCAGGCCTACGGAGCCAAGCGATTTGACAAGATCAGCGTCTACTTCCAGACCGGAGTACTCGTCCTCACCACGGCTCTCGTCCCCATGCTCCTGATCAACTCGTTCGCCGAGCCCATTCTCGGCTGGCTTGGCCAGGACGCCGAGATCACCCACTTGTCGCGGGATTTCTCCCGGCTGATGCTGCCTGGACTGCCGTTCCTCTTTTTGTACGAGCTGGTGCGGAAGGTCATGCAAGCTCAGAGCATCGTCAAGCCTCTCGTCGCCATCGCAGTCATCGGGAACCTCGTCAACCTCGCTGCTGGCTACGGACTGGCGTACCACACATCGCTGGGGTTCAACGGGATCGCCGTCGCACGCTCACTCGGCAACATTACGCTCACGCTGATGCTTGTGCCGTATTTCATGTGGCGACCGAACCAACTCCGTCAATGGTGGGGCCACGGTTGGAACGTCAAGGCCGCCAAGAGCTACGTCGGGCTCTTCTTGCACATCGGACTGCCGGGCATGGTCATGATGGCGGTCGAGGTCTGGGCCTTTGAAATCCTAGCAATCCTCGCCGGTGTGCTGCCAAACAGCGTCGTGGCCCTCGCAACGCACGCCGTGCTGATGAACGTCAACATTATCCTCTACACTGCGTTCTATGGCGTAGCAGTCGCTGCGAGCATCCGCGTCGGCAATTGTCTGGGCGCCGACCAGCCCAAGAAGGCCAAGATGGCTTGCTACTTGTCGCTAGCGATTACGCTGGGGGTCTCAGTCGTCTTCGCGATGCTGCTTTTCAGCCTCAGCGACTACATCCCAAAGATGTTCCTGGACGCCGACGAGAGCATCGACCTCGCGTCCAAGATCATGGCCATGTGGTCGCCCCTCGAAGTCGCCGATGGCCTCAACGCCGTCATGCAGGGTATCTTCCGCGGCGCAGGAAAGCAGAAGCCAGCAGCCATCGCGAATGTGCTGGGATACTACGGAGGGGGCATCCCGCTGGGTGCGATTCTCGCTTTCGCGGGCGGTGAGGGGGTCGAAGGTTTGTGGTGGGGGATCGGTTTTGGAATCGCAGCGACGTGGCTGTCGCTGACATTCCTGATGCTGCGCTACTGGAAATGGGATCAACTCGCGAGTGAAGCACGCCAACGTACGGCGCAGTGACGAACTTAAGTACTTAAAGTAAGGGTGAGCCTCAAGAATAAAATACGAACTACCGTTGAGAAAAAAATGAATCGATGTATGCGTTCTGCTGGCAAATAATAACGCACGCATAATGGGGATACGCTAAAGTGTAGTACATTTCATTATCTGCACTTGATAGTAGGATCATGCCCACCCCAGTGTTCTCACCGTCTGGAGGCATCTAGCGGTGTGCTTAGCAACGCAGACCCTTCAAACGTGCTTCCATCTAGCACCACATGGAATAGGCATGGAATGTCCCGTAGTTGCTATCCGGCTTAAGGCTTTCGCAAGCGCCGTTAAAAGCACTTACCGGGGCGCGATTATCGGGCAGGATGCAGCACTTGTCGTTGCCCTTCAGGGTAGGATCGATTGATCCGCCTGTTTCAGAGCAGATCCTCCGGGTGAAATTGGCGGTCAAAAAGCCCGAGTCCTCGTAGATGATGCCGGAGCCGCTACCTCTGTTGTCAGGGACTCCCCCAGCACACTGTACACGAGCACCGTGACTGATGGCAGAGGTCAATAAACAAAGTATGCGCGCCAAGGTGTCGACAGCTACTTACATGGGCAACAGCAGAGAGGCAAGGGCAACCATAGCGATCTGAACCTTCATCTTGAGGAGCGTGTAGAAGTCGCAGGTTGTGGCGGATGAAGTTTTTGAAAATGATCAAGGCAGGCCAGTCCGGAACCGTGCCAGATACTACTCTCCCAAACGCAATGAAAGCGGCCAAAAATTGTTTGTGGCTGTCATCTGGGATTCGACCGCCTTAGAACACTACATGTAATCATTGAAGATTGCGCTACAAAGAACTCTCCCATCATGAGATGGAAGCCCCGTGCCCTGGCAAATACTGTCAATGGGGTCAAACAACCCCCACGTTGTCTTTTATGCGTGTAATTGCGTTAGAAGGTGCTTACCATTCTACATGCAAATGAATGAGGCAGCTCGCGAAACTACTCGAGTTGTGCCAATGACACTGTTCTGCTATCATTTAGTTTGTAGTGATTTCTCCCGGTTGTGATAAAATGTGCCCGAACGGAGAAGATTACCTGTATTCTTACTTTCCTCAGGTACATATGCTTAGACATCATAGATCGCGTTATGCGCATCCAGCAGAGCGTTATGCCGTCATCGTGTTCACGTTACAGCCTGTACCTTACTATTAATAAGTGTGCTTGTACTGTGTTTACCCCTTTTGCTGGATGCATGCACCGTCTGCCAGACTCTATCGGCCAAGGATGCCTATGATTTTCCGCTTCCAGCAGCGTAACCCTCTACATCGGCCGGTAGAACTATTAATACATTTAGGAATCTTCGAAGGCTTGGAAGGAGCATTCTTTATTTGCAAGCGAAAAAATTGGAGATATACGTGTAGTTCCTAATATAAAAGTTAGAGATATGACGGACAAGGTCGCGCTTCGCACGACAAATCTTTGAATTTTGAATAAAACAAAGCAAGACTTGCACTACACTAGTATATCAGAAGATTAGCACAGCGCGTTGTGCTTGAAGGTAATCGGGCTACCTTTTACCTATCATAGATCCGTATAATATACGTATTATGATCGGCTAAAATTCTTCCACTCGGAGTGCGCATTGTCGACACTCGCGCGATACTACTTGTGGTTCCGCCACTCACTTTACTTTTGAGCGTGCGTCAACGTTCGCTGTGAGGTGTGACTTTCCAGGATCCAGGTGGATACCAGAAAGCTCAAGCGCCTCGGGGCAGCGGTGTGCTCGTTGTCCACTCGGCAGTAGATCGCCAGCCCAACGGTGAGCCGAATTAACTTGATACCCCCATGTACGCTGAACGAACATAGATAAAAATAAAGTGGTTTGTACTACATTAGTACGTAACGATGGAAGCGATTTCAATGAATTAACCAGATTCGGCATTGTTTGTCAAATTTACGATTGTATCTTTGCAACCGACTACAAATCATTAATTCTACCCCTCTGAATTTACTGTTAAATATATCTGCCAGACCAGCACAACCTGCCACGCTGGTTAGTCCTGAGGGCCATTCTTAACGACGGTAGGGCGGAAGGGCGGTAGTGTTTTGGGCACCAGAGCAGTGTTGCCGCTCAACGGTTAGGGTAACTGGGTAGGCTTGGCGGTAGTCACTAGTAGTGACCAGACCATCTTAATACTTCCACATGCCAAGATGTGTTGTATTAGCCTAATACCGGCACTTCTAGAACCTTAAATCAGGCAAAGTGCCGGAAGCAACCAGTTACAAACGTCTAGTGGCTAATGTTTACCTAGAAGCTTGGACTGTTTGGCCTGACAGATGTCTTCAAAAGCTAGCTACGTGAGTTGAGTGCGACGGTCACCCAATTTCCATTTCAGAATGGAGAAATCCGATTCAACAGAGCTCGTGTTGGCGAAGACCATAGCTAACCCACAGCAGAATTGACGCAAATGACCGTATTTGCGTGGTTGTGCCTTTTGCAGAGCATCCCACCCGTCATTGAAGCTCGTATCATAGGTTTACTTCTGCAGAACATCTCGAACGCGATCGTTGATTATTGCAGCCTTGCACAATGCAAGATGCTCGTGTAAGCTCGTCGGCGGATTCGAACTTGAAAACCTTCGACGCAAGCTGATCCGGACGCACCTTCTTGGACACCCAGGAATCGAACAGCCCGCGCTGGAATTCCATGGCTAGACGACCCGAATCGGCGTCGTATTTATTCCTTGGATCATCCGTGCAAACTTTCCGTCGCCATAGACTCCGTGCAGCACCGTGAATTCGGTAGTCTTGACTTCGGCGTGTGCATTGAAAATTTTGAAGTAGCTCCGCCACGCCGCGAAGGCATCGCCCTTCAGGGGGTTGCTGGCGATAACCGCCACCGTAGGATTTCCCGGAGCTGTGCCAAAGGCGAAACTGTTCGCCCTGCAGCTTCTCCGCCAGGGCCTTCGAATCTGGAGATTTCATCCCGGCCTCAAGCATCCTTGCAACGGCGTTGTCGCCGTAGTTCCTGGTAAGCGTGCCAACCACGGTGGCACCGAGGTACTACCATAACAAAAAGGAGAAACCCTAGAGAGGTCCCTTTTGATCCAACCTTGACAGGTAAATTGGGTTTTATCTTCCGCCCTCACTTCTGCTGCACCTGCCCTCGTGCAACACTGTCAACTTCCATCCACTGAAGCAGTTGTGAAGGTCGAAGTCGCACTTGTTCTCGTAGCTGACGCCGTCACTCCCACAAATGAGAGGATCCTTGCTGGAGCAGTTTAGATCCCTGCCGCAGGCGGTGGAGCCATCGTCGGCGGAGATGCCGACGAGCACAAGTGAGGCGATTAGAGTCACGAAGGCGAGCTTCATGCTGTTTTTCCGGCAACTGGGTGACTGGCGATCAGTAAATTGGAAAGTGGTCTGGAGCGATCCAGTGCTTGTGATCGAGAGTCTCGATGCTGATGCCATCGGCACCTGTCATTGATGAACGCAGTGCGCTTAGGGCCTGGT
Organism: Phytophthora parvispora; assembly: GCA_024679295.1. Classification (NCBI taxonomy): domain Eukaryota; phylum Oomycota; class Peronosporomycetes; order Peronosporales; family Peronosporaceae; genus Phytophthora; species Phytophthora parvispora. The sequence continues at coordinate 13,778 of JAHWLF010000153.1, forward strand.
CGGCGAACGCTCGTCTCGGTCTCGATCGTCTCCGAGGCGCCTACCCTAGCTGATCCGAGCCGATGTGGTCGGTTGGTGGGCGATCGTCTTCACCGCTCGCACATCACAATTGAAAGCTCACTGCATGAAGGAAGGAGGCAACGTTCTGTTGATAGGCGTCGCTGGCGCTTCAAGGCTGCCGAGATCTCATGAGAGTAACGTCGATAGGACCCCACAAGCGTGTGGAATACCGATCAACTGAGCTGTCTACCACCGGCAGATTGTTTAACAAGAGCTCGAGGCGGTATTCTGACGCGTACGATTGGAGTAACTTTCATAGTGAGACTGAAGGCACTTGGCCTCTTACTCAGCGTCGTGGAGCATACCGGTTCATACCATATTATAACGCAATTGATAATACTAGCTTTATCTTGCTTATCACCGGCATGGCAGCGTGCGAGAGCCCTCTGTCGCTGCAGACCTCGCAGCAACAGTGTGATCGACGTCCCAACGAATATGTCACTCTTTTGAATTGTGCCAGGTAAGACGATCACTTTCAAACTGATACTGGTGATTTAGTCGTCTCACTTTGGGCGGTTTGGAGACGATCTGCCAAGCCGATCGGGCTCACAGCTGGCCAATCAAAATCAAGGAAAAATGTAGGCCCATCGTCGAAGACGATCGAAAGCCGAGACGAGCGTTCCCCGACCAGACCCTTATGATGATATCGGAATGCCCATTCTTGAATCGTAGCGGGATAAACAACGGCTTTTTGGTACTGTTACAATCCTATGCTTTGAACCAGCACCTGGTCATCAGAGATTGCGTTAGGCCACTCCCTAGGAACCGTGCTGCCATCATGTTTTGCGTTATACACGTACGTGTACCCCTGGTACATGTATTCGCACGGCTCGACGCTGTTGGAGCTCACTGACGCAAGGAGCGATAAAGTTGACGCCATTTTGAGCTGCCAATGGCATCGATTGGCTTTGTTTTTTTTCTTGGATCGACGAACGCAGCGTTGCTAGTTCGAACTTCAGAGCATGCCAACATAATATCCATACAATCATTGCACGTCAAAGGTACTTAGCCCTTTAACCACTTAGTTTGTGTGTGCGGGGATCGCACATATCGGTCAAGCAGCATTGAACCAACAGGCTTTGCATTGATGAGTCTTGATGTTTATCTATGGATACCAGTAGTTCGCTGTGCATCTGTGTCCCTTGCCATCAGAGATTGCGTTATATCGCTCCGTGTTGTGATCCTATCATGCGCTGTACACCTGTATTCGAACATCTCGACGCCATTGTACACGCTAAAACTGTAGCCCACAATGTTGAATCATGCCGCCACACCGGTAGCCAAAGATTGATGACGGCTCATCCAACAGACCACGCCACAATTTATGGCCACAAACAAGGTTGAACATCAAACCTTATCAGAGTTTCAAGATTGGGCATTCCGATCCCAACCCTGAACGCACTTTGTTCAGCGATGGCAGGTGCCAATGCCATCGGCACCAAGACTCTCGATCACAAGTACTGGATCGCTCCAGAACACTTTCCAATTTACCGATCGCCAGTCACCGGAAAACAGTATGAAGTTCAGCTTCGTGACTCTACTCGCCTCGCTTGTGCTCGTCGGCATCTCCGCCGACGGCTCCACCGGGTGTGGCAAGGACCCGAACTGCTCAAGCAAGGACCCGCTCATCTGCGGGAGTAACGGCGTCACCTACGAGAACAAGTGTGACTTCGACTTTGAAAATTGCGGCAACGGCGGGACGTGGACAGTGCTGCACGAGGGCAGATGCAACAGAAGTGAGGGTGGAAGATAGAACTCGAGTTGGTTCTCAAAGTTCGGTTTCGGACTTTGTTTTTCGCGACGCCCTAGTTCATAGCTCGTCTATCGCGAATAGGCTAGTAACCTGCTAAAACCTAGTGAAGCTCTGTTGAACTCGTACGGATTACAGTCTACTTATTGGACATAGCGAACGAAGCAAATGACATTGGCTACAACCTCAATTCGGACCAACGAACTACCTCCTCAGTTCCAAAGTTTGTTTGTCACAGTGAATGCCTCTTTCCTAAGTAGCTTCCGTCACTACAGCGATTGCTGCTGCTGCTACTACTACTGCTCCACCGCCGTCCGAGTCCTCCAAAGAACAGGACAGAGTAGCGCTCACTTGCGCGTCGATCGCAGTGGCGGAGGAATACGCGATGCAGACATATACCACCTCCCGCCAAGGAGTCCTGGGTTGCTCCTGTTTCTTCTGGGGCAAAATTCAGACCGCAACGACGCACGAAGCTTAAACAGCAGGGCGACCGAGGCGCTACGGGATCAGTGGCAGTAGATGCTGCAGCCTCCGACCGACTTCCTGCAGCTCTTCCAGCACAAATACTTCGACTCTCGTCCCAGTTCCCGTCGCGACTTGGCCTGCGTAGGCCAGTCAGTCAAGCGAGTACCGACCCAGGAAAGAGGCGAACTCCCCGCACGTGGCGTCGGTCACGCAGCACACTAGCCACGGGCGCGTTCCCGTAGAGGAAAGTTACTGTAGCGGAGCGGCTCCTGGGGCTCGACATCATGACACAGAGCAAGGACGGGCCTTTAGTGGGAACGCTGGACCACTTGCAATGAGAGCGTCTGGAAGGAACTCGCACGTTTGGATGTGGATACTACGAATCGATTACTATCTCATCAGGTCGAGCAAACTTCACATCACTATTCAAGTACTAATAGTAGTGCGAGTTTTCGAAGCTAAATGTATTTTGCTCAGCGAGAAGCGCAGCACAATGCGTTAACCTCTTGAACGAGAAGTCTTTCTAGTGTGCCCCCTTCCACCAGCCTTTGTACTTGTCCGAACGGATAAGCTCGTGACCTAGTGACAAATTAAACGCTTTCGTGAAAGGCAACCCCCCATTTTTCGGTACCAAGGGGTCGAACTGCCCACGCGCCAAGGCAAAGACAATAAGCCTCGAGATTTGGTCCACTGTTGCTGTCGGAATCAGTGCCGCCAAGTCTCGCTCGCTGAAAATATCGATCTGTACTCTGCGCATCGTGGTTCGGCCTTTGACCAGAGCGTGTTTGCTGTAAATGCCGAAAAAAATCAGCCAAGCCCGCTTCTATGAGCTTCAACAACTGGAATACATCACTGCAAGACTTTCCGCCCTGTTCCAAAGACGAAACTGCTCGCCTTACAACTTGTCAGCCATTTTTCTTCGTACTAGGAGATATTTTGCCAGCTACGAGCTTTGTCACCAGCGCATCGCATAGATTATATGGTCAGTATTATTTTGTTGTTGTACTTACACTACCAGGAAATGTAGGTTGGAAAGGCATCCATTCACCACTTAGTTGAATCGTAGAAAGAGAAAAAAAATCGTCCAAGAATTGTTATTCGACCCGCATACTGCGAACCTTTAGCATCGTGAAAGAGGCCTAGTACACTACCAACGCGGGGTCAGGGATTCCGGAGTACCATTTGCAGGACGTCATGCGAGACTCAGCTCTTCCAAATGATGTACGACTACAACAAGTTCCAGCACGAGACGTCCGAAATGCTGGCGGTGGAAATATCTGGTGGTAATTTCACCAAGTACTCGAAATTGGTATCGAAAGCGGAGCTTTGTCGATGTTGCAGGGTGATCGATGATTTATTCCTTGGAAGTACCGCCGCATATGCTGCAGCAACTTCGCTGTTGGGCATTCATGTCCACATTACATTATGTTGAAGGATTTACACTATTGGATATACTACGGAGGCCAGCTTCCAAGCACACGCGACAAGCGCTAGGAGCCAAGAAACACACATGCATGTAAATACTGCGGTAGTAGATTACTTGCTCTGTTTAGGACAGGGTTAGAAGATCGTCATGAATTATTTTGCTTTCACGGGACGGTTGTTCCACTAGACTGATTACTTCTTCGAATCCTGCATCTCAGCGTTAAGGGGGCTACGCCAGCCAGTGTGCATATGCATCCACTACGGTCTGATCATTCTTGTTGAAAGGCTTGCCCCCCTTTTGCGGCTTCAAAATTGTTTTCCTAATATTCTTCAGTGTCACCCCACTCGATTGCCACTCTTTAAACTGCAAGTCTTGAAGCGTCGAGGCAGTTTTGGACGACTTGCCCTCAAACTTTTTATAAGCAAGTAGTACTGCCAGACCTCGCTGGCCGTAGGTGTTTATCAGTGACTTCAGCTCCGTCGTTTCGACGCGAGCATATTTGTTGAAAGCAACCACGAAGTCCTGCCATGCTTGGAAAACATCACCCTCCAGAGGGTTCTCCGCCTGTGTAAGCTTCAGGAGATGAAAAATATCCTCCGCGTTTTTCCCTTCATCAAGCCAAAGACGGAACTGCTCGCCTTGGAGCTTCTCCGCCATCTTACGCGTTTTGGGAGATTTCATCCCCGCTGCGAGCATCCCCGCCACGGCATCTACGTCGTATTGTCTTGTAAGCGTCCCAATCACTGTGACTTTTCTTTCAGGGAACTTTTTGTTGTACTTGGAGATATACTTGGCCAGGTTCTTCAGATTCGGGTTCGACAGGAGGTCATCCACGCCGGTGTTGAGCTTCAGGAAGGCGAACACATGGTCAGCGGACTGTTGCTGCTTCAGCATGACGCGAAGGTCCGAATTTATTTTGATTTTGGACGGCCATGACTTGACCAATTCCACGAGTCCGCCGCCCCAAATACGTTCTTCTTCTTCGCTTTGATCGTCCCGGTTGTCAAACCTAAGCATTCTTTTGGTAGGGCCCTCGTGTTGCATGGCACCGAACAAGCCAGCAGCATAATGGTTCGATGTGGTAATCTTTAGTGTACTCGTTGATGTGCCATCAGCAAGTGAGGCTAGGACGGTAGCAGCTAATAGGAGGACGGTGCCGTGGAGACGCATCGTGTCAGTGGTTGAGTTTGTCGGGCAAAAGACGCAATGGTGTCATTTCGAGTGAGCCCCTGCCAGGGCCCCCCTGGGCTCCGTCAACAGAGTCCACTCAGGACAGCAGATTAGTCGTCTCTCCGAAGGACTCATGGAGGCATTCTCCACAATTCCGGATGTTGCATCATTGGGAACGTGATCCAAGCAAAAACCATACGAATACTATCTGGATGGTTGTGCTGGTTTGAGTGCCGTTAGTTCAGGATTGTCTGTAACTCGTGCTGGATAAGTCGTACGAGTCACAGTCCGAAGGGCCAACATGTCGGCAAAGCACAATAATAGTTTACTGTAGTATTGCGGATACCTGGCAAACCGTATATATTGCTATATCGGATACGAAATCAATCCACCGACTTGGTAGTTAGGCAAATGTATGGAGTAAATCGGATAACTGTCAAATGCGATATCCGATACAAGATCGGACCAATCTGATAGAGTGTAGCAAGGTACAAAAAAGCTTTTAATCGAAGTTTGCGTTGTCTTCTCCTCTTTCTCGCAACGCATTTGCTCCCGTACCCGCGTCTGCAGCTTGCGGAGGTCCTGAAGGGGCTTTTCGTCAAGGTCGGGGTGCTCAGACAGCATCGAAATAACATTCCGAACATTACCAACCAGCAAAGCAACCCTCCGCTTCTGTTTAACCATGTCCACATTGAAGTCTGACAGC
>JAHWLF010000154.1:0-19604 GCA_024679295.1 Phytophthora parvispora
CCTGGGGGCGCGACACGCGCTCTGCCAGCGCCGGCAGCTCCGAGATGGACGTGATGGACTCCATGAAGGGCACCTCGCTCGCGTTGCTCGAAGCAGCGCGGGGTCGGGTGTAAGCGTCCGTCGTGGTCGTCGCGCTTGGTCCGACACGCGAAGGAGGGCTTCTTCACCGCTACTTCGCTACTGGACGGAACGCCTGATCGACAGACGGACAGCCAGCAGACAGCAAGAGAGAGACCTGCGACCGAACGAACCGCGGCCAAGGACTGTGCAACGCGGGGAAAGAACCGAAATGGCTCGCCTTGCGACTGGGATCTAAAATGCCGCCACGATGGGGGAGATTAACCGGTGCGACTGTCTAAATCGTAGCGCATCGAATATAAGAGGAAAGCGCCCACAAAACGCCAGTCCGGTTCCGAAAGTGATCTATCATACCCACAAAGTAAGCTTTTTCAAAGGAAGTGTCCGGTCAATTGTTTTTCAGCTGGTCACCGAAAAACAGTAAACGGCGCAGCGACAGGCTAAAACAGTGCAAAAATAGCACAAAAATCCGCTTCGCAGGTGGTCGATCCACCTGCAGGGCCAAATGGGTTCGTCCAGTCAGGATGAACAATGAGTGGTGTAGTTTACGGGGTACTGACCTCGCCCGAAGGCAGATTTAGGACCGCGATGGAGATGCCCTGACAGTATCATTAGACTGCAGTGTGTACTTGAATTTGGTAGATGGAAATACTACATTTTTCCTCGAGTGTATTTCCAGGAAAAAAATATACCCATACTACATATGTAGCGCCAAGACAGCTACATGTAAGCTATCGTCTCTCGGATACCGGTACCAATCATTAAAGCGAAAATGATCTTTCACTTTGGCTACTGAAAACGCGAATTGGATTTTTCTCATCAACTCCTCTAACGACTTACTTCAATGATGGCTAGTGTATCGTAAGCTTTTTAAAAAGATGGATCGTACGCTTCAGTGATACGGGGAGTTTGAGGGCAAATTTGATCGAATTCATCGGGTTATTTGGACCTGCTGAGGCAATCACTGTGTTGCCAAAGGCGAATTACTGTTTCGGTTGTTGATGCCAATGGTATGCTCAACCGGGAACGTGCAGCCCTCGATCTGTCGGTTTTGTATGTTCTCCTCGATTTTTGCCTGCACCGTAGGTAGATTTCGAGCGGTTAACCCTCATTTTTTGTAGCTTTTTTTTTTTCAAACAAAACTTCAGCGCACCTTTCTCCGTTCATGAATCGTATCCCATGGCAGGCCTGCGAATTCCCAAGCATAGATCGAGCCGTAGTTGTGGTTGTATGCTAAGCAGGCAGCGGCGGCACCGACCACGCTGCCGGTCACGATGTCGCTGTAATGATGGCGGTTGTCTGTAGAACGCGTGATGGCTACCCACGCTGCCCCCAAACACGGCAAAAAGCAAAAGAATAGCTTGAATGTCCGGATTCCCTCCTGGTAGATCGAGTTGCTTTGGTCGGGTCTTGTTAGTCGAGCACGCCCAAGTAAGTATAGCTACGGGTAGCATGAAATCAGTTAGATGTTGGTCTTGTGATTCACAAGTCTGACAGTAAACTCACCGTTAGAACTCCCATGACAGACCATGCAAACGAAGAGTGGCCCGAGGGGAAACTCCTGCGGCCTTCATCGTCACCGGCCGGGTCGCTACACAAGTTTGTAACTCCGTCCCAGACCAGATCATAGTTCCATCCGCACATCGCGAAGTAGCACGGACGGAAGCGGCCTGTCATGTTCTTCATGAAGTTGACGAGAAAAGTTGACAGCGTGATGGCCTGCCCGAGGCTCAACAGGAAATCGCGAAAATCGTGGGGAATGACGCGGATTTTGTAAAACATCGGAAGCACGTAGTTCGTGAACAAATTGATCACGATAGCGATCGCAAGACTGACAATTATGAGCAGGTACATTGGAACTAAGCAATGGCGTCAATTCGTGACCACGATAAGCTCAATTGGCTGTCAGACATGTAAGCGCACCTTGCTCCGACAACTTTGCCTGGTCCATCGCAGGATCTCGTCCCCAAATACTAGTGGTCGAATTCAGTCGCATCTCGATTCGTGGAAGTGCACCTAGTTGTCAAGGACATACATATGTTAGATAACACGCTCTCCTCTTCATTCTTGCTTCTCGTACGCACGTTTGTGCAGCGTCATCCATGCGCCGAGCCTCCTCGCGATAATGTACAAGACAATAGCAAACGCATACTCGACGACGCGATATTCGCGAAGCAGACGCTGCCATTTCTTCGGAATCGCGTTTCCCCCAGTGCTCTCTGCGGCGTCCGCCACCTCGCCACTGTCGTACTTCTCGCCGAGAGGGGGTGTGCATACCGTTTGGTAGCTGTCCTCCTCGAGGCGGAAGCCGCTGGCGTTCGCGACAGCAGCGCCGTCGTCGCCCATTATGATCGAGAAGAAACTGAAAATGGTCTGAGACCGTACAGTTTGTCGCTTGTCGCACGAGATTATGGCACTCCTGGTCTAATGCTTTGAGATGCTAAAGCTTTAGACTCGGGCTAGCTTTTCGATGTTGCTGAAGACTCAGTGCTCTTGCACCTGCTTCGCCTCATTTGAAGCTGTGCTAGTAAGCAATTGTCTTAATTGAAGAAATTATTTACCCTCTTTTCTAACTGGCGGTGGCAAGCAACAGCTTCCTTTTGCCTGTGGCTTCGTAGCAATGCCTTCTATCGCGGGAAGACGAGAATGGACACTTCAGCACCATCTATAATCTATTGAGTTACACTCGCTGGCTGCTTGAAATTCTAGCGTTTTGGCTTATCATCTTTTCGTGGTCCTCCTGGAGATCGTCGCCCATTGACTCCGACTGCAAGAATGCCAAACGCCTCGTCAGTTTTCTGATGCAAACCACGAAGTAACGATTGTTTGCGGCCTTACCTTGATCTTCTCGTGTACTGCTTCGCAAGGCATGCCCGCGTACTTCCAGCAAAAAATGGAGCCGTAGTTGTAGCTGTAAGCCATGCAAGCTGAGATCGCGCCGATGATGCTGCCCGCCAGGATGTCACTGTAGTGATGCCAGTTGTCGATCGAACGGGTGATTGCGACCCATGATGCGGCCAAGCAGGGCACGCAGCAGAGGAACAACTTTAACATCTTCGTTCCGCCACGCACAGCCGACTCACTTCGGCTCTTGCAGTTGATTCTCGATCGCCCGAGCAAGTAGAGCTGTAAACGATCACAGCGCCGTCAGTGTTTGCAACCTCCGACGCCCAGAAGCTGAAGCAAAACCCACCGTGAGCAGCAGCATCGTCACCCATGCGAAAGAAGCATGGCCAGACGGAAAGCTCTTGCGGCCTTCCCTTTCGCCGGCGGGGTCCGTGCACAAGTTGGTGACTCCGTCCCACACCGCGTCATAGTCCCAGCCGCACATGTCGTAGAAGCTCGGGCGGAAGCGGCCCGTCACGTGCTTGGTGAACTGCGTCAGCAGAGTGGACATTGTCACGCCCTGTGCCAGACTCAGCAAGAAGTCCCGGACGTCGTGCGGGATCACGCGGACGTTGCGGATTTTCGGCAGAACGTAGTTGAGCAGTAGATTGGCCACTATGGGGATCCCGAGTCCAAACACGATAAGAGACCACATCGGCACTGGTGGGGCAAACAGTGGTTAGCTCACAGGTAATCGGTTGAGCTCGTCAAGCGAGGGAATACAGTACAGCCAGTACCTTGCTCGTGCAGCTTCTTCTCGTCCACAGTCGGATCCCGCGCATAGATCGTCGTCGTGGAGTTCAGGCGGATCTCGATCCTGGGAATGGGGCGGTCGTTCACGGCCATGAGCGTGAACGACTTGGCCACCAGGTACATGGCCAGCGTGCAGCAGAACTCTGCAACTCGGTAGTCGCCCAGTACGCGCTGCCATCGCCCGGGGCGCTGTGTGGTCGCATCGTCCTCGTCGCGAGGCTTCCAGGCGGGCGGGGGCGTCGTCACCGGCAAGAACTCGCTGGTCGAGCCGCGCTCGAGGTCCAGGTTGCTGGTGGTCGAGGGCATCTCGTCTTCGCTGAGCTCAAAAGGAAGTGACACCATGGCGAGCGTGCGCACTTGAATCAGAAGCAGCTGACCCGCTACCGGCTACCAGAGAAGCCGGAATGGACTCGCTTGGACGGAAATGATTGCAGCGGCCCATCGATTAATCCATACAAATTAGCCTTTTCAGTCACGCGTATGGCGCTGTCTTTCGAGGACAGCTCAACTGGTATCCTGTTCGCGCGCAGGACTCCAACGGAGCCCACCATTTATGCGGACACTACCATTGCTAGAGTCGCACGCGCGAAGGACTTGCTGGCCGATGTCCACCGACACCTTGAAAAAAAGCTTTCTTGCGCCACCAGCCTCTTCTCCTCGATCACTGCCGCTGTCGCACCGATGAAGGCGCCATCTCTTACTGCTGCTGCTGCTGCAAAGCACGCGCGAGCTAAGGCTCTCGCACAGGGCATGGACCTCGCTCGTCTCCACTTCAGCCACGAGCCGGTCGCCATTATGATGATCGCCAGTGCCGAATCGCCACCGCCGCACATAGTGCGCGCTGCAGCAGTGCTGTGCTGTGCTGTGACAGCGTACATGTAGCCCTCCGTGCCGAGCATTGCGATCGCACTGCAGCAACGCGCCATGTCGCACAACAACAAAATTAATCGCGATTAATGCAGTGCGAACGCTGAAGTGATCCATTTAATCAAGCCGAGTCGCGGCTGCGGCTGCTTAGATCGACGATGCAATCGCTCGACATGTGCTTCAGCAGCGGTGGGCGGGAGTCAAAGTTGCGGCGCCACATCGGCTGCTGGTCGAGGTGCTCACTCCTCGCTTTCCTCGCCTTCTTCTAGGATAATGCAGAAGATTAAAGTTGTCAATTTTCCTTCTTCAGAATTCGTCCTGTTGGCCTCTTACCATGCGACGCTCGTGGATCTCCTCCAGAGGCAAGCCCGCCGAATCCCAACTAAAGATCGACCCGTAGTTGTAGTTAAAGGCGAAAAGCGCGGACGCCACACCGATGACGCTGCCAGCCAAGATGTCGCTGTAATGGTGCCAGTTGTCGATGCAGCGCGTGATGGAGATCCAAGCAGCAACTAAGACCGGTGCGCAGCACATGAAGAGCATTAGGGACTTCTTGCCCCCGCGCAGTGTAGAGTTGCTGCGGTTCTCGCAGTTCAACCGCGATCGTCCCAAAAGGTAGAGCTGTTGACACGTTATCGTTAGCTGTTACAGCAAGATATCTTGGCACTCAAGCAAGCGGTAGCTTACCGTAAGAATGAGCATTGTTGCCCACGCGAACGAAGCGTGGCCCGACGGGAAACTCTTGCGGCCTTCCTTCTCTCCAGCTGCGTCCGTGCACAAGTTGGTGACCCCATCCCAAACGACATCGTGGTTCCACTTGCACATGTCATAGAAGCTCGGGCGAAAGCGACCCGTGATGTTCTTAGTAAACTGCGTCAGGAACGTGGCGAGTGCCATGGACTGGAAGAGGCTGAGCAGGAAGTCCCGCGTATCGTGAGCGATTACTCGAACCTGGCAAAACGCCGGAAGCGCGTAGTTCACCACGAGGTTCGTTCCTACTGGCAAGCAGATCCCCAGCGTCAGCAGCAGCCACATCGGCACTGGAGATCGCGCATTGCATAACCAAAAGTTAGATGCTTGTGTCTTGTTCAGCAAGCTGGCATCCTCACGACTTTCATACCTTCTTCTGAGAGCTTCAGCTCGTCAATGGACGGGTCAAGCGACCACGCAACTGCAGTAGCATTCAAGCGCACTTTAATGGCCGGAATCGGGCGTTCGTGCACTTCAATCTTCGCAAACACAAGCGCTAGCAGATAGAGAACGACGGCGCTCCCGAATTCCAGAACTCGGAAGTGGCGAACGAATCGCTGCACTGCGCCCTGGGGCGGTCGGATGGAACCACCTTCTGCGATGTCGATCGGAGCATCGTCGCCGTCGTCGGTTGGGTCCCCGTGGTGGTGCAGCGCCCCAATTGTCGACGAGTGCATGGCTGTGGGCAGCGACGGCGGCGGAGACCGCACCATCGTGGTGTACCCCGACTGGGCATCGTCCTTCTCGCTTAACATCTTGGCGCCGTTCGCAGCCATGCCTTTTACCGCTGACTAATTGGGGAATGAGCGGCTGCAAGCTGCAGCGGCCGAGAGTAAACACCATCGGGTTGGGCGGCAGATCGCAAGCTGCTATCTTGCATTTCCGGCATGGATGGATTCTCTGGCCTTCCGGCTGGTAATACTTGGTAATTCTGTATGTTGTAAGAGAATAGCAATGAGCTTCGACACGCCATAGGCAACCACCGTTAGACACTTGAGATGAGAGTGCTCCAAGCCGATAGAACGCTTGGGCTCATTGTTGCCTGGATGTCGATTATGGCCGGATCACCTGCTGAGCTCTTTTGTGATTGGCTAACACGAATAGTGTACCATTGTTCGGGTACAATCTGATTCCAAGCAGCCTCTGACTCGAAAAGAAAGATCGAGCGAAGAGCTCCGGTTGTCATGCGTCGCTCCACGTCGCGCAGGTGAGCCCCGCGCCGCGATATTCGCGATCTCCACATCTCCTACACAGGCTAAACCGCCTCCGTGGCTCATGCTCTAGTCGCTACTCCACTCCTGCCTCTGCTCGCGGCGTCAAGTGCGTTGGAAACTGGGAGTTTGTTTTTCTTCCGAAATGACAAATTATTTATTTTTATTTTATTGGATCAATGCGACTCCAGTACCGATCGGGAGCGCGTGTTCGACAGTCTGCAGCGTCGATTGGCGGCGCAGGACCTGGACGATCACGACGCGGGGGCGGATGCGTACGAGGAGAAGCGCAGCGTGCCGCAAGCTGCTCGCCCCAGTCCGGCTACTGCCGCTGCAGCACCGACGACTGCATTGTGCCGCTTCTTCGTGCTGGGCAAGTGTCGCTACGGTAGTCGCTGCACCTATTCGCATGCGCTCCCGACACAGGTGAGCGAGTGTGCGGCGGACGAGGCCGAAGGATTGTCGGCAGCGGCGGCACTTGTGGACTGCCCCTTCTTCTTGCGCGGCAACTGCAAGTACGGAGAGCACTGCCGACTTCGCCACAATCCTGCCATGCTGCCGGGAGCTTCAACCGCGGCTCGCACTGCTCCGAGAGCTGCGAGATCCTCGGTTGCCGGTTCCATGGCATCGAACAACGCTCCAGCTAGTGCTGCGCCTACTAGCCGCGAAGACAACCAGCAAGATTTTACGTGCGGCATTTGTTTCGACGATATCGTCCAGTCCGGCAAACATTTTGGATTGCTGAGTGAGTTTATGTCTGGGTACACGTTCATGTGTGTTGAGACTAACTCAGGTAGTACTGTGTGTACGGTGTGGATAGGCTGTGATCACTGCTTCTGCTTGGATTGCCTCCGTTCGTGGCGTCAGTCAAAAGATATGGAACTGGAAGTGATTCGTGCATGCCCAGCTTGCCGAGTCCCAAGCGACTTTATCGTGCCATCGCTCATTTTCTGCAAAGGTGAAGAGAAGCTCAAAGTGGTCGAGGCGTACAAAAATCACTTGGCTCTGCGTGAATGCAAGTACTTCAACGGTCTCTTTGGCAGCTGTCCGTTTGGACCGCGCTGCTTTTACGCGCACCGCGACGCTGAAGGTCGTGATGTAAAGCACTTGGATCGTCCCAAGCGCTCGATGAAGCCACGACGTGGCCGAAACGGTCGCCAAGGTGGCGACGCAGCTCTGCAATCCTTGCTCCAACAATACAGCCACCTTTTTCGCTTCTTTGAAGTTGCGGACTGGGACGACTTTGATCTGGTTGGTGGTTTGTACGACTCGGATGACTCGGACGACGACTATTACGGTTTTTCGGATGACGAATTCGACTCGGACTAGCGGACCAAGCCCGCCCGACGCCGCGTGGCTAAGTTTATGGTTGGGTAGTTGTATTTTCCTCGGGATGCGAAAGGAAAAGTAGTGGAATGGAGAATGAAACAAGAAAAGATCAGCATGAGCGCAAGAATCAATCTACCAAGTTACCAATCGCTTTGTTGTGCTGTACGGCCGATGGAGCGCGACCATAACCATTTATCAACCAACCGCGTATCGTCAGCGAAAACAAAAACTGAACGCAAAATGGTGTTCCTGAAGCACGATCTCGTGGTCGTGGTATCTATTTAGTGATAGTCACTTCCAAGGGCCCTTAACTCTCCTTTAATATGCAAACAGCCTCTTCCAAGCACTGCACACATATCACGGTAGAGTTAAAGCGCTGGTTGTGACCATCATTGGGCGCGAGACACCATTTACAAACCGGCCATTCCGATTTTACTGGAAGATTGGCCGCTACAAACTCGCGCCATAACGCTGGGTTCCGTTTACGAACTTCGGCACGGTTATCGATATGGGCTTGCTCCATATAAGCAGCGAGTTTTCTCCGCGCGATATTTGCTACTTCGTTACTTGACTGTCGTCGGAGCGGGTTGACGTCAAAATGGCCTCGTTCAACACTCTCAGATGCGCAACTTCCAGGCATTTCAACACTCGTCGCTGGTTCTAGCGCATCATTTGCTGCTTCTGACATCAGATCGGTAACATTGTTGTTGTGTTCAGTCTCCTCGGTAGAACCTGCGCTATCTACTTCAATCACTTCATCCGGAGACCTAGTAGCATCGTCCACCGTCGCCGATGTTGAATCCTCGATCTCAATAACACTGTTTACAGTTTCCATGATTTGATCGCCATCGAGTTCTTTTGACACTGGTTCAGTAACAAATTCTTCAGCAGTAGTCTTCGCTTGGACTACTATTGCCGGGGAGGCTTGGTCGATGTCTGCGACCATATGATCTGCTGTGACCTCCTTGCCAGGGTTCGTATCATCTTGACCCATAATTTGATCCCCATCGACCTGTTTCGCGTCAAAAGCCGTTGCTATCTCCTCAGCAGCGATCAATTTATCAGGAGCCGCGGCGACTTCAATGTTTGCATCTGCACTTGACAATGAACGCCCTTCAACTAAAGGATTATCCAACAAAGCCTCACTTTGTTTCTCTCCTGTTTGTGCCGTTGCTTTGCTTCCGGACGTTTGAGCCTCCAACGCCGCATCTTTTCGGCTAGACAGCAGGTCAGAGATTTTAGCCAGATCGTCCTCGGGAATCGCGTTCCCCTTAGTGTGGAGCACCTTCAAATTCTGGAGCGCAGCTAGAGTTGGTGCGGAAAGGTGTGTCACTGCATTCCGGCGAATATCCATCGTTTTCAGATTTGACAGCGCGTAGGTTGGTACCGCGTCGATGTTGTTGTGGGACAATCGCAACTCTTGCAGCTGAGTTAGTCTGCCAACACACGCAGGAAACTCAACTAATCCATTTTCTGATGCGTCAAGTTTTTGCAGGTTTTTGAGGCGGCTCATACCAATTGGAAGCTCTGTGAGCTCATTTGCGCTGATATCTAACGATACCAACTTATTCTTAAGCAACACAGCGCTTGGAACGAACCCCAACCGAAGACCACGTAATGTCAGCGTCGTATTGGAATCTCCGACTTGACATAGGGCGCCCTCACTTGATAATATATCGTCACCGAAGGTGTTGCATGCAAAAATTAACTGCCGCTTTTCCATTTCAGCGGAGATTTTTTGCGACCTCGCATCCGACTGTTCTCCAAACAGAATTTCCAGACCTACGACAAGCCGCCAAGTCTCTAAGAGGAGTGGCTCCGCTTGCATTTCACTTTCAAGTAAACTGGACACTGCCTTCATATTCCTCAGGCGCAGTTCCACCGCAACTAAAGCTTGCAATACCTGGGGATGCTGCGTTTTCACCCTGCCGAGACATTTTCGTAATCCCGCTCGTGCGGCGAGCAACTCCCACTCGTGGCTTGCGGCGTCTGCATATAGCAATGTAGTCACAATGGAATCATTGGTAAGTACAACGAAACTCTAGCTACCTACTTCACTCAAAATTCATATGTTCGTACCTGAAAAGGCAAGCGAGAACTCCGACGATAGTGCCAGCGAATCGGTGAATGACGCATAAAATTTAGTCTTTTCGGGACCTGTTACTGCAGCGAGACATAGCCGGAAGAGTTCGAGATTGGCATCAAACGTCATCAAACAATGTCGTTCCGGATAAAGGCAATCACATACAGCGTCTTCGACAGCATTTCTCTCCACGCCATCCTTGATTCGTTTGGATGATTGGCGTACCATTTCAGCCTCCACACTCATTTCAATTACATACTTGCGAAATAGTTTTGTCAAGTTCGTTTGGTGCTCCCTCCATTGCAAGGTGTCTACATCGTCCTGCTGAAGTAAATCCACTTCAAACACAAAACGTTGCATCCACGAGAGTTGCCGTGCTTCGAGGGATAAGCAACTGAAGTAAGACGAGCTAAGAACCAATTGCAACCCATCGATAGCGGCGGGTGGTTCCAACAAGATGCCCATCAAGAGGCAGATATCCAATGCCACAAACACATCTGCCTGTAGTTTCTGGTCTGAGTGCACATCTTGGGTAGTTTGACGGCACAACCTCGCGAACTGGTCCATCCATGCAGTCAGTAAAGCATCCAACAGTGCCTTCAATGCACGCGCTTTCGATATGTTACTAGTGTCGTGCATAATATCTTGAATAAATTTCTCCACATTGTCGATGTCAACCTCCAAAAGCCCCGCTAGACGCTGCATGACATTGGGAAACGCCTTGTCCAAAGCATTTACAAGCCCTGAAGACTGGCGGCAAGCAAATAAATAGTGGTGGAGAGCCTCTGGAAATTGGGCCTGCGAGCACTGATTCATCATCGTCAGCATTAACCGATGCGCCTGTTGCTCGCTGCTTGACTTAGACGCCATTATTTTCGCCGCAGTCAATGAAGCTGCAGGAAACTGTCGGATCATGCTTAACTTGTCGTTGAAAAATGTTCGCAGAGACTCGTCTCTCTTATCCTCTTCTTGAAAGTCAAATAACAGCATCCAATTACTCAATAGAACATCACCGGCTTCTTGTACGCCACGGCATTGGTTCTGATATGTACGGAAGGCGAGTTCATACGCCCCCAAAACTCGATCGAAAATTTGGTCGTCAACTTGGAAGTAAAGGCTCGCAAGGGATTCGATAGTATAAGCCATTCTTTTGATCGGGACACTCTCATAGCTGTTCGCAGCAACCCAATGCTCAACCACTTTGGGCAGCTCGTTGAAAAGCAAGACATGGGCGAAAACAAAACACATCACTATGATTTCATCACCACGTATTTGGCCACGCACAATTTTACACCATTCAAATTCTGAGGTAGAATCATCAATCTGCAGTAGCGCTGAAAGGAGCTCGAGAACGCGCCTTGTAGCACCAGCATGCCACAGTTTGATACACAGATGGAAACATATTGCCGTCAACAAAATGGATAGCTCCTTCTTGGGACTTCGGTTGGAGGCTGGTCCATCTTCACCCTGATTCACTCGCGCAAGATGCTCTAGTAACCTCCAATATATGCCTTCTGCCATGCCCACTGAGTCGAAGTCATACGTCGAGATATAATGCAGCCATAGCGCGTGAGAGCTTGGGAGAAATTGAACGGCTTGCTCTACCATATCAATCTCTGTCTGTTTGTTAGCAACTTGCCCGCACAAATGAAGATATAAAAGCCACAGTGCTTCACAATATGCGTTTGCTTCGACTTCTAATGCTCGAGAAAGTGTATGCAAGCATCGCTTCACGTTTGCCTCCTCGATATTCAACTTGCGAGGAGCACCGTGGCGGTGCACCGCATTAAGCTCTTTGCTCAGAAACACGAGTTGCTGCTGCAAGCGAGCATCATCAGAAAGGTTTGCAGATTCGTCACTGTGAGGAAAAAATACGGGTGTATCTATAAGAATCAAAATGAAGACGCACTATCTCCTCAGCAGAATTACGTACCTCGATCCAACATCAAGCTCAAGGTGATAGATAGCCAAAAGAAGCCATGCGTCAGTATCCTTTGGATCCTCCTCCACTCTTGTATGTAGCGAGACGCCATACAGATTTCTTGATTCCATATCGTCAAAATAACGGGCATCTCCAAGAGCAGGAAGTTCCTCTGAAAGATCGAGCAGTAGGAAATCATCTGTGTTTTCTCCGTCATCATCATCTCTCTGTTGACCTTTTTGACCCACGCCTAGATCTGGTTCAGGTGCAGACAGCGGTGATTCAATGCCATTTGCACCAATACCTTTGTCTGTCTATATTCAATTAAAATAACGTCAAATCAGTAACCGGGTGAACATCCATCGTGAAAAAGTTGGCACTTACCATTGCCGAATTCAGGGAAGTACATATCACAGGCCATTTAGTCATAATTCTTCGTCGGAACTCAGCGAAGACAAGCAGCAATTGGTCCATTTCATCCATCCCCACGCTTCCATCCTCTTCATCTGCGCAGTTACTTATACTGTTTTCAATCTTTCTTGCCACTGGCTCATAATCTTTTTGGTGATAATAAGAACAGTTTTTGTCGTTGCAGACCCCGTTCAGTTCATAGTGACACAAAATCCTGAATCAATAACATTTGTTAGAATCCCACGATAAGGAAGTTGAATGTACAGTACGTACTTCATTGGATCAAACTTCCTTGCAACAGCTGAGTGGAGCGAGCCGGCTTCCCTTAGTTGCTTTACAACGGAGTCGCTAGCGACAGAGAATGGTTTAGCGTACTTTGCCGAATAAAAGTGGCCACGGGAACCTCGGTGACGAGTAACTTCATCCAGTCTTGGGGATAAAATGTTGTTTGGTGCGCTTTTCTTCGCTTGATCGTTGAGCCATACCTCCATCTTATCAAAAACGCTGGACATTTGTCCGTGCAACTGGTAAGGGAACCGTCTCTTATAGCTGCTCGACGGCCCCTTAGGGTTGACTCCAACGCAGGCGGAAAGAATAGTTGAGAGTGTGAAGGAGTTAGGCGACAGCAAGCAGTCGCCCAGCAAACTTGTCAAAAACTGCTTTTGCCGTCGCTTGTAGATTGCCGCTGCACTGCCGACAACCTTTTGTTCCATCCATAGTGAATCACATGCATCGACAACAATTTGCTTCTCAACATCGATAAGTGTCTGGATATGATCTGCAATATAATGTCAAGTTAGTATGCGCACTATGGCTGCACACAGAACATCGAAAACAAATACAAAGCTTACCCGCGTCAGAAGAGGAAAATGTCGAGATCTTTAGGAATTGTCGTCCAGGTTGCCAACAACCAGCACCCTGTTGTGTATTGGATGACGATGGATCCCTGGATTGCTTGCTTCCAACGGCATTCAAGCACGATAACGATTGCTCCAGCAACGAGCTATCAATCACTTCGGATAATTTTTTTCCTGTATACTTGTTGAACTCTTGCTCCAGCTTCTCTAGCGACATTACCTTTGAATAAAACATGCATTTCATTCAACGCATTAGATAAAACGATAGCGATATCTATCCCAGCTTGAATAGTTACCATTCCCGTCTGCGCAAGGTGGCGCAATGCAATGCGAAAGCAAGCAGCCCCAGCAAGTTCTGGAGTCGCTACATCTATATCCGATCCAGCAGCAACTACACGGGAAAAAATCATGCACACGCTTCGTCAGCTCAGCTCTCGGTCAAGCCTACTAACATCCCACAATCAGGATCTCTCACAAGGATGCATTTCCGGTGCGGCATCAGCAATCTCAGCCGCATTGGCCCCCACATCAACTTTCTTGCTCGGTGGGTTCTCGGTTGCCTCTTCCTCTCGTTTGCGCTTGCTCGCTTGAGCTCGCTGCGCATTTCTCGCGAGTAGCTGCTTCAAGTTCCTGGCCAGCACATTCGCCGCCTGCTGCTGTTTCTGTCCATTCGAGAGTGAGGCAAGCTCGTTAGCACTCCAAGCGCACACGACCACGAGGCTTTCACTGATTTGATGTTTCCCACAGACCTCCTGTGCCGCCTGCGCTCGAGCCTGGAGCTCCTTCAGCTCCTTCTTTCGAGTCAGAGCCAGCGATGTCGTCGCGGCTGCAGTCTTCGTCGCTTTATCCTCGCCAGTTTGTCCATCAGCTGCGGGGGGTTCCGACTCGCTATTCGCTGCGTCACCCGCCTTCGATTTTTTGGCACGTTGAAGCTCGAGCAGCTTCAGGAGCTTCTCCTGCCGCGCTATCGACTGCTGGCGCTTGGTAATCCACCGCTGGCGCTCCTCCTTTAGCTCGCGCATACGCTGGGCGGCCTTCTGCGCCGCGTCGGGGGCGACAGAGCCCTCGGCAGCGGCCGCCGCAGCGCTCGCCTCCCGCCCGACCTCCATCCGCATCGACAACTTCGGAATCTGCTCCGTTGGTGTGGTGGACACAAAAAATCGGAGCAACTTTTCAGCCAATCCGCGATCGCAACCTTTCGCCGGGCAAGATCGCACTGCCAGTGTCAGTCACCAAGATCGAGCATCGAGAGCATGTCGGGCGTGCAGGTCGTGGCCGGGGGTAACCCGCGCAAGGGCGCGATGGACGTGGACGAGCGGGACCAGTGCATCCGCGGTGGGCTGGCTGGAGGTGGCAGGAGGGATGGAATATGTAGCGAGCTGATGCCGTATCCACCCTACCTGCAGATATCGTGAGCTGGTTCCAGCGCAAGGCGGATCTTGAGCCTGCGGTAGAGAAGAACGCTGGTAGGGCGGCTGGTAGTAGTGCTTGGACAGTACTGGACAAGGGTTTCCTCATTGTGCGTTCGATATTGGGTAGATATTGAGGCGCTGGAGAAGACGCTTGGCATGGAGATTCCGGAGGTTAGTCCGGCAAAAAACACTCAGGGACGCACAAGGGTTGCTAACGAATTGGTTGTTGGTATTACAGGAGCTACGCAGCCTGTTAACGACGCAGAGCGGAGGGATCTGGTTTGACGACTACAAGGTTGGGCAATTTTTCTAATAGAGCGGAGGAGCAATTGTGGTTGACGCTTGACGTTGTGTTGTTCTGTCCGTGATCTGCAGTCATTGTCGGCTGATGTAGGTTTGAACCATGTTAAAAGAATGCTGAACGGGCCTGTCTGATACTGAAATGCTCTTACTGTCAGGATATCATCAACAAAGCCGAATCGCTCGGGTCTGTCAAGGGCTGGGACTCGTCGTTCATTCCGTTTGCCGCAAATGTGGATGGTGGGGCGCTCATCACTGACACAAGCGCTAGAAACGCTGTCTTTGAGTTTAATGATGACGGCAAAAGTGATCGACCCCTTGCACCTACACTGCTCGAGTACCTCGAAAAGTACCGAAACCGACTGCTGTCCGGCAAGTTCGACTTTGTGGAGGATGTCGGACTGGTCGAACGCTCGCGCAAGTAGTACAACAACGTTCAGCGAATTTACAGAAGAGCACGTTGCTATTGCAGCCGCAGGACCTCAATCAAAAACCTTTCGCTTTGATCAGGTTACAAAGAAGCACATACCTGATCCGATCATTTTCAATACAAGCTAATGGAACATTCGATTTGATTCTATGTTGACATGCTCTTGATACTCATACGCTTCATGCCGGCTCCAGACTTCTCCATGTCGACAGCATCAGACCCAAATTCGCCTTCCGTTTGCCCATCGAGGTCTTTGAGAAGGCGGTAGTGGCGCCGTCGCAAAAACCAACCAAATATCGACACGAAGAAGCCTAGCACGAACATTGTTCCAATTAAGCCAGCGATGGAGATATCTTCTGCACCCCCTGCAACAGTTTGATCAGCAATTGAGAAGCTTAGCTTTGCACCATTCGGCTCAATGCGACGAGCGAATGTGCCCATCGATCGCAAGACACTCGTCTCGTTGCCTAACTGGTTTTGGAGATTCTCGACAATGTCATTAAGCGATTTCTCACCAACACGAGATGCCGGCAGAATCTGGAAGAATACAACGATGCTGCCACGTTCAAGCGCCGTAATTTCCAATCGCGAGTGTGATATTTGTAGCGCTGATGCGACCTCCGTAGTAAACGCAAGTTCGAAAGCTTCCATAGCGGTAGGAGAAAAAAGGACTTCATCGTAGCTCATCTCAACTTTGTACTTCACGATCACCCGCTTCGAGCCGCATTCTATCCCATTGCAGATGTCAGTGACGGATGGCTTTGCGTCCGAACAAAACTCCTCCGACGGCGCCTTTTCGTTAGTCGCAATATCAAAGCACACCGCCTCACGCGAGCGCCTCCCACCACCGCAACCACTATCACACTCACTCCATTCTGTCACTTTCCACACATATTGTGCGTCATCTTCATTCGTCTTAGCACTGCAGTCCGGAGGACTATACCCTGGTCGACAAACACATAATGCATCCAACGAGAACTCATCGATAGCAGTGTTGCTGTTTTTCAGGTGAGATGCCAGGGCACGCCTTTGGCGCTGCTTGAGAGATTTTTGGTTGTGGTAATTGGGGAAGCACGTGCCGTGGCCTGAGCACGAAAGTCGTTCACACAAATCAGGTGGGTGAAGAGGACTCACCGCTAACGATTTGGCCGACCATACTGAGAATCCATTCACATTGTGCGCGCGAACCTTAAATGAGTACGAGCGTCCATTCACCAGCGGTTCTACAACTGTCGACGTTGGCACGGACTCCATGACAGCAGTTGACCCACTTGAGTTTGTTCCAGCCAGAGTGACAAAGTTTACCGAGGCCGACGTAACCCTCTGTGTCCCCACCAGCACATTATCCTCCTCATCAAACCAACCCACTTCGTAGGCGGTAATAGCATCTAGCCCGTCGTCATCCGATGCCTTCCAAGACACCGCTGCGCGCCCGTCAAAAGCCACAGCGTTCACGAGAGTTGGGTTGGACGGGACACCATGCATCTCCACAGGCGGCTCACTCGACGTTGGTGAGTCATGCAACGACGAACCTAGCACTTGGGACGCTGTAATGCCAACCGCCTCTTCCTGCGCTGTTGATCCACTTGGGTTCGTGAAACTCGCCTGCATCTCAGATAGCACCAGCAAAGGCTCCGTCACCAGGGGATAGGCCATGATCTCAAACTTGCCGAGACTACCGTCGCCTGATGTAGCGTCACTACCGGCAGTTGAAACAGCACTACCGGCTTCTGAACGCGTGGGGAAGCGAATCTCAGCGACGTCGGAGCTTGCTGCTGCGTGGTCTTGGTGGGAAAATCTCCCAGAGCCGTCTCCGACAGATGGGACCTCCACGAAAGCGCCTCCACCGCCACTGGCACTAGAACTGTAGGGCATAGCAGCAGTTGGGCCACATAGTAGTGTCAGGGAGACCGCATAGCGCCAACCCCAGCGAGAAAGAGATGGCATCGCCAGCAATGTGATGGGAAATGAGCGCCGAAGACGTCAGAATTGGTTTTGGCCAATCACCTGCACTATTCTAATCCTTGGGTTGTGATTGGCTAATCGTGAGGTAGGGCGGCACTACCCGCGGGAGGGGGTTCTACTCACGGAGCGCCGCAGCGCAGAGTGCCGCGCGCGTCACCTGGTTGTCGTTGCCCTCGGATGTGCGGCCTCCAAACACGTACATCGCGTCGTTGTAAACTACCGCCCGGTGCCAAGCACGAGGGACAAGAGGGGGGTCGCTTTTGACTAACTTCCACGTCGGAACATCTTCGCCTGTGTCTATAGCCAGCACAAGTAAGTTAGTTTACGAGTTCTTGAGTAAGAGCATTTAGCTTTCCAAGCGGCGTACCGGTGCCGAGATCCAGCACGTAGGCATCGCCTTTTAAGCAGCCCGTGTTGCCCCCGTAAATAATCAGTTTCGACCCAATGCTGGCGCCGGAGTGAGTATAGCGCGGCGCCGGCGCACCCCCTAGAGTCTCTACTTTGCGCCACGCGCAGCTGATAACTTCCTCGGACATACTCTCTGCGTCAACACGCATCAAAGTTAGATCAGTCACTACGATAATGCAGAAACTCAACCGTGCACTTCTTACCGATCTCAAAAGCAAATAATTGACCTCGCCGGTATTTGCCATCATATCCGCCAAACATGTACATGCGATCTTTGATGACACATACCGAATGCGTGGATGAATGTCCTGGGGCATCGCCATGAGGATTGAGCTTTTGCCAAGTCGGCATCTCCAGGTCTGCTCGGACGATTTCACATAAAAAGCGTGTTAGAGCTGCTGCTGCCAACAGCACACATGTAATTGTAGTAGTGAGCACGAACCGAATCGAAGTGCAAAGGTGTCGCTGAGTCGCTGTGGGTGGCCGTAGCCTCCATACAAAATTGCCATACCGTGCAACACCGACAGTGAGTACCAGTACCGCATAGATGGTGGTGTTCCCGCCAGTTTCATCTTCTCCCATTTCCAGTCTCCCGACTCTGCAGTGCAATAACAAGGACACAGCAAAGGGCAAGGTCAGCCACGCCACGGTATCCGTACACGACAAAAATAATATGTCAGCGCAATCACGTACTTAGGTTAAGCGCATGGAGTTCAGTGAGAAATTTTCCGTCAATGGTGCCACCGATGGCATATAGCGTGCTCTCAATGATAAATATCTGAAGAAGATTTCCTGGTGGTGGCGGTGTGCCACTAACCGCCGGCTGGATCCACTTCGGCGAATAGTTCGTGGCAAGATCCAAAACGTGGAGGTCGTTCAGTCGCAGTTTGCCGACAATCCCGCCTACAACAATGAGAAGATTCCCATATAACGCCAATCCGCAGTCATACCGTGGATCTGGTGGGGTTCCCAGTGCTTGTATCGTTTCCCATTGTAAGTGGGCGATCGCGAGCTCTTCGCGTTTAATCTTGCGTGGTCTTGCTTTACGCTTTCCAGTCTGACTTGTGGGAGTTCGAGTACCTCTTGCCGATATGGTAGTTACACCCTCTCCAGCAATTGGTGCACGGCCAAATGAACCACCACTTATCTTTCTAAATGATGTCCGCTGAGATCGCGGTGGCCCTGGAACAAAACTACCGCTTAGAGAAGTTCTCGCAGCGACTGCAGGAGACGGACGTTCAGAATCTGAAGACACCAAATCAGCGAGATCAATGACATCGTCGATGTCGCTGAGGTTGTCCAGCTGGAGAGAACAATCGCCCGAGCTTGGAAGTAGATCATGATGTGCTCTACTCGCACCAGACAACGAAGCATTGCCACTAAAACCACTATTGTGATGAATGCCGGGCAACGGAGCGATCTACCAGAATTTTTAGCATCATCCGAGCACACATACCGTCAGTCACCAAATAAAGCTATCCCCACACAAATCACAACGGCTTCACGTACAGGAACATGGAGGTCTTGCCTCGCTCCAGCGTACGAGTAGTTCATCGTCGGCATTTCCGTCCCCGCTGCGCCTGACAGATCGCTCTTTCCAGCTTTAAAAATCTGCTGGGCTTGACACAGCGGGCAGTCGCCCAGAGCAGCGAACGACTGCTGTATGCAATAGAAGCACAGCACGTGGCCGCAGTCCTGGTGGACGGGCACTTGCGTCACGCGTAGACAGATCGGGCACGAGACGCTCTGCGTGCCTGTCGCGAGCTGCAGATGCACGTTGTACGCGGTGTCGAAGCCGGCCCACGCGCCGTCGTCCGCCTGGAAGTGGCCCGACGCGAAGAACTCCTCGTCCGCATCGTCGACCTGCGCGGCCTTCTCCTCTCTTTCGTCCTGCTGGCGGCGCGATTCCGCGTCTCGTCCTCCTGCCGCCTTGTCGTCGCAGT
>JAHWLF010000155.1:0-19564 GCA_024679295.1 Phytophthora parvispora
CCGTCGGATTGTGGAATGGACATAGCCATGCGAAGTGGTGTGCTACGATCTGTGTGCACTCGTGCAGTATGAAATCTATAGGATAAATGCTGGTGAAATGGCGTCAAAAGCGCTTATCACATATCTGTTATTAAGATCAATAGCACACTCGGCCGCGCCATCTCTGGTTTCATGCAGATACACTGGAATTAGGTTGACGAGGTGGCACTTTTCTTCATACCACTGTTTTGTATAACACCGGTTTTTTTTTTTTTTTTGCGGGGGGGGGGGTTAAGAGGTCCTCTATTTACTGTATAACACCGGTTACGAATCACAGATATATATGAAGTGTTCTAAAGACTGGGCTGCTTTCGGACGGTGGGAAGTTGTTGCACGACATGCACGTCCTCGTCTTTACGGTCAGTGTACTCGTGGATTCTTAGCACAGCGCGTGTTCTTCAACGTATTGTTCTTCCTTGAATGCAGTGTTCACCTTCAGTGATCTAAGTAACTTTCTGTAAAGACTTTCGAGCACATCCTTACATATATATTCACTTAAGAATTATTCGTCAGGAAGCACTGATACCATATCAGCCCAGTATATCGTCGGGAACAAATGAACCAAGGCACACAACGGCACCACTTCACTTTCTTCATAAATCGCTCTAAAGACAAACTAAGGACCATCGGCAAAGTAACGAGGTGCGGGGACTGGTAAAACAAACATTGAAGCATTGGTGTTACCTTATTAGGTGTTACGATCACAGTCCACGGCACGTACGTCTAGCTGCTAAAAGGCCAAGCCCTCCCTAACTTGGCCCGAAAATTACCGTCGTTCATGGGAGTGTTAGCACTTCCAAAATTCACCGAGTTCAGTGCCCTGCGAGCATTCTCAGTCAGTTGGTCCCACATAATGAGGTCTTGGAAATCACCTGCCTCCGTAGTGGAATCGAGGGCATGGTCCATGGGCCAATGGCTCTCGTACGCGACCTTAGTGGTCGTACCATCAACTGTGCCAGCATTGGGAGGGGCATACTGGTGGTATCCGCTATGCGCCGACGGCGTCACCGCCAAGATCTTGGGGTTCTCGACGTCAGGGTTATCGATCCACACGACAACGTGCTCCCAGTCATGGCGATGGCCAATACCGGATGACGGTTCGTCCTTGGGGAAATACCAGCAGTACATGATGGCCCAAACGTCCTGGTACCAACCGGAGCGCCCGTAAACTTGCGAGCCCCATCCAGATCCCTTGCATCCAGCACTAGGCGCGCCCTTGGTCTTGAGACCACCGCTGGTCTGGCCTGCTTCGTCCACCGCAGGGTATGCGTGGCATCCGTTGGTGATATGCAGCTGGGGCTTGAACTTGACAGCAGCCTTCTCCGAGATCGTAACGGGCTCAGGTTGCGGGAACGGCTTCACCTGGTCGTGGTCAATGGTGATAGTCGTCCACGGACCCGGGTCCGGAGTCGGGGATGGAGTGGGCGCCGGCGTGGGAGGCAAGGTCGGCGCAGGCGTTGGCGCTTCGGTCGCTCGCGGGTCCGGTCTCATCGACGGAAGTGTTACATTCGTCGGAGTGGCCATCGGAAACCTGGTGTGGCGAAGTATCCCCGAAATGTTCAGGTACTTGACAGTGGGTGCCGGGGTGGTAATGGTGTCTTGGTCTTGCGACGCACTTTGGGCTTGTTGGACTTGTGTCACGCCCTTTTGGGCCTGTGTTGTAGCGGCTAGGACCATAGCGGCGCACAGGAAGGCACAGGCCTTCATCCTTTTATCTAACCCAGACGACCCTCCGATTCAAGTCCGATTGCGGAATGGCAAGGAGGTCGATTGATCTCGGATGCGAATCTGTGGCCGGTTGGCCTTCCGACAGCAACGAAACCACAAAAGGATGGCCGGTTCAGATCGTACATGTTTTCTCGGTGTACGCAAAGTTGTGCGAAGGTCTGTTTTCCTTGAAGAGCCCATGTGTCCTCACTCAGCGACTGTGGCTGTGCTCACCCTCGTGATACAGAACTGCGGAGTGCCAACCTCTACATAGATGTATTGCGGCGATCACAGAATGCTGTTTGAGGTAGTTTCCTATTCTTCAAGTTGGGTGCACGCATGAATACTAAAGCGTTATTTAATTAATCTTACAGGGTGGACTTGGTTGCAGGCCTGGCAGCATTCGCCTTTTGTGTCAAAATCATTTTTCTCCTTCAATGTAACGCGTGAAAATCACCATCATAAAGATAGGATGGAAGTCGGGGGCAAGCCATACCTCGGCAAGGTCTGTCACCCCGTCACCTTTTTGCTGTGCGCCCAGCACAAAATCCAGCGTCTCGTTGTTCATATGTCGGAAAACGCATCGAGCCGGAGTTTGACTGATTGCCCGTGAGCAGTCATGCTTGAAATATTGCTCAGCACTGCTCAATCCTTGTGCTCAATCCGTTGAGCACTCGGACGCGCATTCCTTCAAACGGGGTTGAAGCGAGCCAGGAATCGCACATGACAATGCAAATCGTGACAATCGACAGGTGCGCGCATTCCTTCGATCAATGAAAGTAAAATCCCAGTGCGAAATGTATATTTTCTTACTCGTGAAGTTACTGCTGACAACAGTCGGCGAAACTGCTGCCCTCACGGCACACACTTGTCGACTTTGGGCAAGCGCGGCTGGGATGGCATCGAGATGTACCAAGCTAATCCCCCATCGCTGGGATATGCACGCTCTACAGGCACTATCGAGGAAGGATCCTGCTGAGTTAGCGCGCGTATTCACTGAGATTAAAGGCCTTGCCCGCACAGCAGTCGATACGCAAGTTAGAGTGTTCGGGTTCGGAGCTCCCATGCAGTTTCACACTTTCGGTTAGCCTATACTTTTTCCGGTTGATAGAATTCGAGGCTGACTCGACCGATTGCCAGGTTTCTTCGATGGGACTAGCTCTACTTATTCGGCCCTATTCGAACGTGCCGTCGAAGGAGACACCATGCTGCTACTGGCGCTACGCAACCATGACCCGCGATGTGCCATTGCACTCCTAAAGCTAGGTGCCTCGCTCCACCTATCGAATTCGATCGCTGAGTATCCGCTGCAAGTTATCTTCGACGCGATGACCTTCTTCCAGCTGCACCCAGCAGGAAGTATGGACGAACATGGTAGTGGTACCAGTAATGACGACAAGCTTCTTGAGCTCCGCACCGAGTATGAAGCTTTGTTTTCGCTCTTGGATGAGGAGCTTTCGACTTTCTACAAGAGCAAAAGAGAGGCAGCCGAACGAGAGGTGCGCGAGCTTTACCAACAATGCGCACCAGACCGCGTATCCAAAATCCCGGCTCAACTGGAGGCATATGCTTACCGTGAGCACATCCTGCTTGAAGAAGTTAAGAAAAAATATCTATCTTGAACACTTGCTCCGTCCGTTGCATATGTATTTTCTAAGCTTGCCGTGGTCTCTTCTAAGGAAGCAGTAGCGACACAGTCTTCTCCAACAGTGCAGGCACTGTCAGTGCACCCCCTTCAAGTTGCACTAGTAGTTCTTCCATTTCAGCGAGTCCATACGAAATTTCAACTAACGGTACATCGGTGTCGCTTGCTGCCCCAACTCCCGTCGTCTTTATTGTGTGTACGCCAGTCTCCTCGTCGAACCACGAGGAAATGAGATACATCGCGCACCC
Organism: Phytophthora parvispora; assembly: GCA_024679295.1. NCBI lineage: Eukaryota > Oomycota > Peronosporomycetes > Peronosporales > Peronosporaceae > Phytophthora > Phytophthora parvispora. The sequence goes on from JAHWLF010000155.1 coordinate 3,640, forward strand.
CTTGCGAAGAGCTGTGCGCCAACGCCGCCCATCTAAGTTCACCAGCGCTGCAGTCTTAAATCGAACAGCCCAGTCCATCTCAAGAGGGTCCGTGTCTGCTTCAGCGCCACACGTTTCTCTACCGGCGTTAAAATCATCTTGATACCCATCCTCGAGCGGATCAGAGTTGTGTCTATGGTCCTCGCTCTCGCTCACAATCGTAGATGGACATGTCCGCGGTCTCAAGCGCTCCCGCGGTGAATTCGAACCGCCAATTGTGCTACCCCCGCGATCGTTTGGACCTCGCATCGGCAAGATCCACGATATCAATAGCTGCGAGCTAAATGCGGAGTTCGGTGGAGTCGGAGCCACCTGGAAACGTAATTGCTGGACCACCCCAACAAGAAGTTTTTGAAGCTCATCATCGGTCAGCAATGACGAAAGACTCGGAACATTTCCTGCCTTGGGCAATTGAGACACCGTCTCGAGCTTTATCCTGCCAACAAAACCAATATCAGTAAACCCGCCTCGACCCTGATGCATTCGTATTCACTTACATGATCTCCAGGTCATCCACGATTTGCGCTACCTGCACCAGCTTCTCATGATCTACTAAGAGTTCACCGAGAATGTTGTCTTTCCAAGATCCACGAATCAACAATCCACTAGAAAACGCAATAAAAGAACATTGTAAGTGTTATCCGCAAGTTAGCACAAAGTGTCATGCAAATGTTTGCGTACCGGTCGCCAAGTTCAGCAATGGAAGAGCGAGTAAGCTCGATCTGCAGCTCGTCTACCATGACCTCGACACCTTGTCGAGTAGTCGCCTCCAATAGTAAACAAGGTGGCAGTTCCCGGAATTGCGGGCCATCCTCATCCTCTTCACCCTCAACGTCATTTGCATTTCGTGTGGATGCATTGGAACGCCGGTTTTGCAGTTCCCTTAGTCGTCCTGCACGACTAGCGCTTGACTTACCCTTGCTTTCAAGAGATGGGAGCCCCCGCATGTTCGAAGCATTGCATCTTGATAAGCCTTGTTCGCGAGTAGTTTTGCAGCCTTCACGAGTCACGTTCCTGGGCGGTGCTTTGGGGTGTGGCAACAAGTACCCGACCGTAGCGTCTTGGTGCAGATGGCTGAATTTATGTGCATGTTCCTGCCACTCGCCATCCCACTTCTTCGTGTTGTAGTAGGGTTTCAACTGCGCTAGCCGCTCTTTTAGTCGCCGATTTTCTTGATCAATTGCGTTCTGCCGACGCTTTTGAACGGCACGATTCACAAGTGTTGGCTTCTTGCAGGCGTCTCCGCGGCCCATTGCGTACTCAGGAGATAGATGACAATCCAAAAGTGGAGTCTGCGTTGCATCGAGACGAATTCCAGGCATGTGCATGTGAGCTGGACTGTGTACAGGTTTTCTTGGCGACTGGTATCTAGGTGAAGAGGTTGTTCCTGGCGTATTTGCACGAGATGCTGCATCGCCCGCGGCTGGTACTTTAGGTATCAAAGGCTCACTCGGCTTGGAGTGGCTACGGGTGGGCAATCGAGGTTGAGTCGACGATGAGGAGGCAGCCAACACAACGTTCTCCTGGCGATTCATGATCTGGTCCATCTTGTTGGCTAGGCGCTGGTTTTGGTGGTAAATATCGAGCTGTCGGTCACGTTCAATCTGCTGTCGCTTGGCATTTGTGGCCAAGTGAGGCTGAGGCACAGGGGCATTGCTGTCCAGATAAACTCGTGATGGTGAATGGCTCGTGGGCACGACTTGCTCAAGCTTGCGCTGGTGCAGAGCTTGCTGCCGGATGACATCGCGCTCGTAGCACAGGCGATTATCGAACGCCAATCTCCGGTTCATCGTAGGTGCTGCACCGCCCCAGAGGTGCACTGCAAGGCTCGACACTTGGAACTATCCTATTTTGACCGAGTCAAAATAGTTTATTTTTGAGGGATTCAGGCATTCATGCTCCACAGTGCGATGGCTCCGTCCTGATTAGCGGAGCAACACACAGGCAGCTTCGGATGCCAGTCTAGGTCCGCTACGCTAGCTTGGCTCGGGATGAAGTTTGACAGCGCACGCTTTTCGCCACGCTGGCCACAACGTAAGCAACACTTGTTAGTTCACAGTACGAAGCAGGGTTCTCAAAAGGTTGATGGTAACGTCGTACCTTGAAGATATGGAGGCGGGCAGAATCGGCTACCACGAAGTATTCGCCCGCTGCAAGGAAGCGGATTGTGGTGTCCACCTCTGAATCTTGAGCTGTCAACGGCGTGTCCAGCTCGTACGTGAATGCCAGAGATGGCTTCACGTCTATTACACTACCTCTAACATCGCTTGCATCAGCTGGAGAGGTGACAGCAACCAAAATTGAGCCGAACGACCATTCCATCACGGTGCTACCGTTCTCGTGTACACTCAGCATTGAGGTTCCGTCCGGAGATAAGCAAATTGCTGACAAACTACCGCCATTGATACGTGCAGAGCCACTGCAGGAAACGAGGTTACATCGATGTATCCGCTCAGGACGGATCACGTCGATAAATTCAATTTCCCCCGTTCGAGCTCCAGTGATGAGTACGTTGCCCATATTGCCCCACGCCAAGCAGGTAAGCTGTTTGTCTTCCATCGGGAAATAGTCTTGCATTGGCTCCTCCATACCTCCGTGCAAGACGAGGACTTGTTGTAGTGCATTGTCCTCTTCGTCAAGACTGGTAAAAAGACATGCAGCAATCGGCGCTTCGCGAGCACACATTAGCTGCTGAACTTGCAGGTTGTCTTCGTTTGGAGGACACGTGATAACCTCTTGGCCGTCAGCATCCCACAACATCGTAACAGCATCTTCCATTGTGCACGCCAGGAGCTACAAATACACCATTCACGTTAGATAGATACCCCACCTAAAAAATGATACCAGCATACGCATAACGTACCTGCTTATTTGGCCCCGGACCCAACCACTCCATGCCAGTCAACTTTGCCGGTAATTTAATAGTGGACGTCGGTGATAGTACGACAGGATTCGCAGACCAAATGTCGATGTGGGTGTTGCCAAGCTTCGCGATCGCAAGAAACTGTCCGTCCGGTGAGAAGCGGCTTCTTGCTGTCATCGCCGATTTTGTGGGCTCCCAGTCGTTAAGCATGTTAAATTCACGGATCAAAGACGACTGAACGATGCCTACCGGTTTTTCGGAAACCGCAGCACTCCACGTAGGCTTGTCAATTGGTGTCAAACTAGATTGCGCGAGTGCTCCGTCGCTTTTTCGAGGACAGCTATCCGCAGCAGTTGGCGAAAACATGGGCGACGGCGTATTACTACCGATTCCATTCTCTGGAGGCACGTCTAAGATATCATCATCGACCTCGTCTTCTTCATCATCTTGGCCCAGAACTTCGTCATCACTCAGCTCATCTACTGGCAGGTACACCTCTGCTACGCGTGGCATATCCCGCGGGTCAACAGGAACAGGAGGATCAATATGCGGGCTTTCCTCGCTGCTAATTCCAAAAAGCTCTCCGATCTCCTTCATCTGCTTGTTCGAGAGCCCAATCCCCGGTGTTGGCGCACCGTAGCTCCGGCTCCGGCTTCTGCTTTTGTTGCGGTTATCGCTCGTCACATCCACGTAGCTAGGGGTCGACGCAGCGAAATGCTCCATGAAGCTGTGCTGCACCATCATGCGCAGAATAGAGTGCAGCTGGCGTCCGGCGTCCTCCAGCTTCTTAATCTTGGCCGTGGCCTCGCTGTTGTACAGCCTCAGCCTCGTCGCTTCCGACTGGCTCACTTTAAGCCGCAGCTTGAGCGTCGGCTCCTCCAGCCTCGCGAGCTGGAACGCCAGCAGCTTGGGCAGTGGCAGGTTCCGGAACACGAGCGACAAAAAGTTGCGGAACGACGTCACGAACGCTTCAAGCCACGGCTGGCTGAAGAACACCTGGAAGTACGCGTCGCTCTCCGGGTGCTCGATGTAGGGCAGGATGAACCAGCGGCTCCACGAGTCGGCGCCGGCGCCTCCGTGGGCGGCCACCGAGGCGTTCAGCTGGTCCGCGTGGAGCTGGAAGAACTCGGCAGCCTTCTCCCGGTGGCTCGTCTTGACTGCGTTGACCACGTACAGCCTCAGCAGCGACGTCTCGAGCTGCTGCAGCGTCTGCACATAAAAAATCAATAAATAATTAAGCAATAGGTTGCGCCTAATAACTCTGGTTAAAAGACCGGTACCGAGGCATAGGACGCGTCCAGGTGGTTGAAGAACCTGGCGGTCAGGAACTTCCACGTCTCCAGCACCGAGTCGATCTGGTAACTGAATAAAATACCATAAATCAACAGCGTTAAGTAAAAAAATCGGTATCTCAGCTCGTAGCTCGGCTATTGACGCCGCTCCGACGTGAATGCGACGCACGTTTGCACGGCCACCAGCAGCTGCGAGATGATCTGCTCCACGTCGAAGCCCCGCGCGCGGTCGCGCTTGCGCTCGGCGCTGAACACTTGGAAGCTCTGGCGGGGCACAAACGCGTCAGTTTCTCAGCGGATACGCGGCCGCCGCGGCTGCGAGCGGCGCGGGGGAGCGCGCCTGTACCTTGGTGAAGCCCCGGAAGAGCAGGTACTCCATCACCAGCTCGTCCACGTGCGGGAGCAGGCTCGGCGGCTCCATCCTCGCTGGCGCTCCGTGTTGTGGCGTTGCGGCGCGAATCCTTAGTCGAAGTGGCATACAAACTTCAAGATAACATTGCAATTCGTGTTTGAGACACTAGTAAACTATATAACTTCATAACTTAGTGTGGTGCACCGCGTCGACCTGACGTACAGACTGACTGGGCTTCAACGTGACAGTTGGCGCTTGAAGTAAAAGGTGGAGAATGCGGAGTCTGAGACCCGGCGAGGACGTGGCAGGCATAAGCTTCCTCCACGAAGCATCGGGAGCGTTTAGTCGGAGCTTTTGACTGCCATAACGCAATTTGCGGCTTCGAGCGTGGACGTCTGCCGGGGTCCATTCAGTGGTTGGTCGAGAGTGATGGTGCTACTTCAACTTGTAGCGGTTGCAGTTGTGTGCATTGGCAGCGCCCGCAGCGACGTGGTGGACTTGGTGTCTGCTGCTGTTGCGACGACCGCTGCTAAGTGCGCCGAGGAGCCGGTGCGCCGCGTGGACTGCTACCCGCCTAGTCCGAACTTCCCCGAGCCGACGGAGGAGCTGTGTCTGGCCCAAGGCTGCTGCTGGAAGAGTCTGGAGAGCGAGGGTGTCCCCTGTGCATTCGCAGTGGAGGAGCCGCCGTCCCGAAGCAAGTGCGAGAACGTGGCCAAGCCGTCGCGGCTGGCGTGTCGGAACCCGAGATTCGCCTCGGCCAAGGTGCTGGAGGATGAAGACGCCTGCGAGTCGGCGGGCTGCTGCTTTGACGGTGGAGAGTGCTTCCAGCCCATGAGCGGCGGCTACGAGCTGCTGACGCTGGACGAGACTAGTAGCGGCTGGCGTGGGACGCTGGCGCTGCGTCATGGCAATCGCGGGCCTTTCGGCAACGATGTGCCTCTGCTGGAGCTGCACGTGGTTCGAGAGTCGTCGAGCCAAGTGCGGATCCGCATCACCGACCCCGCATTTCCGAGATACGAAGTGCCAGATCTACCTGTTCGACGACGAGGGCACGAAGACGAGGTGGAGGGAGATACTGGCAATGAGAGCGACTACAAAGTGCATTTCACGCCGTGGCCGTTTGGCGTGGCGGTGACTCGTCGACACTCCGGGGAAGTGCTGTTCAACTCGACACCGCCTATTGAACGCGAGGACGAAGGTGCGAGCTTCAGTGGATTGGTGTTTGAGAACCAGTTCCTCGAGTTTTCAACGCAGTTGGCGGGGACTGAAGACGGCGACAATCCAATCTTGTATGGACTCGGTGAGCGAGTGGGGCCCACGCGCCTCCATGCCGACGAAGGAGGTGACCTCTACCCCATGTTCGCACGCGCACCCAATGCCACGGCGCCAATCCATTCACGCAGTGGTGGCGATAATTTGTACGGGGTTCACCCGTTCGTTCTTCAGCTGGAAGATGGCCCCTCGGGTAGTGCGCATGGCGTGTTTGTGCTCTCGTCAAATGCGATGGAAGTCGTAGCGCGTCGTGAGGCTCTGACGTACCGGATCACGGGCGGAATTCTCGACATTTTTGTGTTCTCGGGACCAACGCCACACAGTGTCATTAAACAGTACACAAACGTTGTTGGTCGACCGGCGATGCCGCCGTACTGGGCCCTAGGCTACCATGTTGGCAGGAGTGGAGGCGGGGACACATCGGTGGATGACGCCATAAAGGTTGTCACGCATCTTCGAATGGCGGGGGTGCCCATGGAAGCCTACTGGCAGGACGTTGACTACATGGTTGACAGCGGACGTGCGCTCTCCTTGGATGAACGCAACTTCCCCCACCGAGACATGAGTGCTTTCATAGACGACTTGCACTTCCACAGCCAACACTTCGTATGTGTCCAAGTTCCAGCCATCACCTCGTCGAACTTTTCCAGTGCGCGCGCGGAGGATAGATGCGGTGGAAAGATGGCAAGATACAGCGTTGCAACGGATTTGAAGCATACCAGAGACGGCGGCGAAAGTGATAGCAACGGTGGTGGACACATCGATCACGACGATCGAAGCGGAGCTGGAGAAGATTCTGATCACGAAGACCGCAGTGATCAAGGCGACAGCCACAGTCGCGGCAGCAGCGAGCAGGGTCGCCACTGTGGCGGCCGAAGCGCTAGTGATGAACGTGGTGAGCATGAAGATGGAAGTCGAGGAAGTGAGGCAGACCATCATGGTGGCAAAGACGATCGAGAATGGGATCCACTAGCTCGGGGTAAAAAGCTTGACATTTTCGTGAAGGGTGTGAATGGCGAGCGCTATGCGCAGAAGGCATTCAAGTCAGGTTGGGCGGTGTTCGTGGACTTCTTCCACCCGGAGGCATCGCGGTACTGGCACGAGCAGCTCGCCAAGTTTCACAAGTATGTGCTAGCTTTTGACGGTTTGTGGCTAGATATGAACGAGCCGAGCAGCACCTGCGACTGTGATCTCGCCGCCAAAGACGACATTTGCGCCAGAATGTGTGGTGAACGTCTGTCGACCGATCACGGAGAGAAAAGCACAATGCTGGAAGAGGTTGCTGTGCAAAGCGATGGCGGATTCATTCGCACACACGATGTGAACTTCCCCTTTGACCCATATCGTCGGCCTTTCGCGCCGGGGCAGAACGAACCTTGTCAAGGTGGCCACGGTAATTTGAACTCGGCTACGCTACCCATGGCAGCACTTCACCATTCATCGCTACACTATAACCTTCACTCACTCTATGGTCACGCTCAAGCTCGCGCTACTCGCCATGCTCTCGACAAAATCATCAAAAAGCGTAGTGTGCTGCTCTCTCGCTCGACTTTCTCCGGCAGCGGCAAATACGCAGGACACTGGTTGGGCGATAACGCTAAGGCGTCGTGGGAGCAGCTCCGACTGTCGATTTCTGCCACGCTGCAGATGAACTTGCTGGGTATTCCGCTGACTGGCCCCAATGTGTGCGGCTCACGTGGTCGATCTTCGACGGAGCTTTGCGTGCGTTGGCATCAAGCCGCTTCGTTCCTTCCACTACTGCGCAACCACGCTGAAAATGGCCAAGAAAAACAGACTCCTGTAGACTTCGACGCGGACACGCTGAATATTTTGCGGTCGACACTGTTGAGACGCTATCGCTATCTGCCGTACATGTACACGCTGTTTTTCGAGGCTCACCGCTCAGGCAGTCCCGTGGTGCGGCCGCTATCGTTTGAATTTCCAGACGACAAAAATGCCCGAGACATCGAGCACCAATATTTGCTGGGTCCAGCTCTTATGGTTTCGCCCGTGGTTCATGAAGGTGCTATCTCGACTGAGGTGTATTTCCCTGTTGCTCACTGGTACGACGCGCATAATGGGAAACTGGCGCTGGATCCTGCAGCAACCGAAAATCGACGCGTGAGTCTGCTAACGCCGTTGCCTAAGCTGCAGGTGCATCTTCGAGGAGGCTACATTGTGCCGACGCAGCAATCACTTACGACAACTGCGCTCTCGCGGCGTGGATCGTTCACTCTTCTTGCAGCGTTAGACACATCTGAGAAGAACCCTGCAGCTTTTGGAGAGCTGTATGTGGACGATGGAGATTCGCTTTTTGCTGTCGAAGACCACCGCTACTCGTTGGTGCACTTTGGCGTGTTCCAAAACTCGAGCGACACGATCGAGTTCAAAAGTTCAGTCAAATTTCATGGATACGCGGGGCCAGAGATGCAAGCAGACCTCCGCGAAGTTCGCGTGTACGGTGTGCGAGGAGGTGGTTTTGCTGCAAATTCTTCGATGGCCTCAACGCTCGTGACATCCAGTGGAGAGGGACCCCCGAAGCAGCGTTCAATCAAGGCCGACTACTTTGCGCAGTCAGACATGCTGGTTCTGTCGCGTCTCGATATGCGTGTTGGGCAGGAATTTCATGTGAAGGTGGTGGCAAAACAAGCGGAAGCACCGGAAGGCGAGAATAAGGGAGCTGACGGCAAGTCAGTTGGCGCCAATACTTCTGGGAAATCAGGTAGCGAGGAGAATGAAGAAGGTGGGAACGCAGGAAGCAGTGGCAAGGGCAAGGAAAAGTTTCCTGAGAAGAAGAGGAAGTCCAAGTTTTCTATCACGGGGATCGTCGGAATAGTCGTGGGCTGCGCCTTCCTGGCTGCGATCGTCTTGGTTTTCCTGCTGCGTTACCGTCAACGCCGGGAATACAATGCCCTTTGATGAGAATCGACGACAGGGTATCCCCAGTTGAACGCCAGAGGTGCTGGAAGCATGTTGGGTGTGGTCGCTCATGTGTTGTTGCTTAAGTTTTGAAGTAATGACTTGAATGTATTCCGAGGGGCTACGGAGCCTTAGCCTAGCCTGGTGGTTTATCTCCGAGTTGTGTTAGTAGCCTCTTGACAACATTTCACATTTTCCCGGTTGTAACCGAACGAACATCTTGAACATACTTTTCACAAGCTACCTTGACAGTTGTGCCATGTTAATCTTTCCCCGGAACGCAGAATGGTGCTTGATGCAATCGAATTATATCGCACACCGCACTATCTACTTGTAGAAGCTGTGATACTACTTTTTACACCCCTTTCATTTAACAGTAAGTCGCTAGTAGCTATGTTTCGCTCTCTCTGTCTGTATCGTGGCATAACATTGTCATACCTGATCGGTGCACAAGCCTCGGTAATACAGTCGTCTGCTGGAAAGAAATTGCGTGGAGTTCAAACACGATGACAGCTAGCAGCAACTAAGTACTAGTATTACATGATACGTGGACGACGTCAATCCAACCAACTTTCAGGTACCGATATCATGCCACAAGGAAAAGCCTCAAATTTGCGAAGTTAAGTGAAGCCAGCTACGATGGAGTCTACTCAATCAGGTAACAATTGAAGCCTCACGGTATATCTTGTATCGATCGTAGAGAGTGCGATATTTTTCAATGTAGGGAAGGCCCAATTGGATAAACACGTGCTCGGGGCTGTGTTCCTTCAAATACCACTCAAAGAATCGGTTGCCGCGGTAAGTTTTGTTTTTCAGCATGTTATCCAGTGTGCTCACTCTGAACTGCTGTTCATCGTCATCGTTGTCTTTGTCCTGCCCAACATCCTTGGCTATCCGCAGCAAGCGGTTGTTCTGATCGCGCTGGATCGAGCCTTCTCCGCTAAAATCTGGGGCAGTTCGGCGTTCGAGACTGTGGAGAGTGCGTCGACAGCCACCACTAGGACAATCATTGTAGACGCTAGCGTGATGGAGTAGCGATGCATGGTAAAAGTAGCGGTTGGAAAGTTCGGCTTGTGAGGTTTAGCGTAGTTTGCAGAATGAAACAAGCCCAAGAGGACAGTGGGGATTTTAGGATGTACTACAGCATTCACTGGACTGCACAAGCCAGAAGCGTTAACTCGAAACGCGTGCGCAGACTTCAACGTTTCATATTGCTGTGTCTGTGCGCATCTAGAACGAATATCGTTCAAGCTCAGTAAGGAAAGCCCATCGGATCGGTCGCCGTAATCGACCTACACTACTATTCCAGGGGCTTTTGTAACCAGCATCAGTGTTAGAGGTCGCAGCGCTGTCGAATGCAGCGTACTATCCCCCATGAGTAGGTTCCTCTAAAGTGCGCGTGATAGAAAAACTTTAGTCGGATCTGTCCGAAAAAAAACTGTACATTGCAAGCTGGAATGTCCCTACCATCCTTTCGGTCATCAAAGCAAGCGTTACTCGCTCAACACAAGCAAAGCTTCCCATCGTGCCTACTTCATGCGTACTTGTGCATTTAGCTGTATCTCTTTACTGTATCTTGCCAGCATTGCTTCGTTGCAACCTGGATGAGACAGCAAGCCGCCGCGAAAAATAAGTTGATTAACTAGCCCAATACAATTCTTTATAATCGGACCAATCGCTAAAACTTCGGCAGGTTAACTTCGCAATAAATCGATATATTTACGACTTAACACCCAGCTCTTGCAGTCTTTTGCACGCATTCAGTAAACGGTAGTAGTGGCCTGATCTGTGAACTCATTGATTACATTGTGCAGCGATTTATAAAACACTTCTAATGCAAGTAGGCAAAGCCAACCCAACGCTTCACTGCTGAAGTTCGTGGAGAGCACTGTCTAGAAGCTGACGCCGTTCGTTGCCCAGACGCTTCAGTTCGTGAATTGTTTTGGCAGTCAATGCCCCAATGGGTAATATTTTTCCAGTAGGCGCGACTCGCACTTCCGAAGCAGGAGAGATCGGGCTTTCCGACAAGCTCTCCGCCGGGCGCAAACCATCGTCAGAGAAAAATACCTGCGTCTTGTGCTTATCGGTTGTCTCAAGACTGAGAAGCAGTGCCTCCTCCTCTTGTTCGAGCCGCGCAATGGAGCGCAGCAAGTTCAACACGGTCGAGCTACAGTTGCCATGACTCAACAGAGCACGAGCCAGCGGACTTACCCCAATTGAACCATAGCACGGACTTCGAAGATTGAAATGCAACTTCTGGTGCTGGAAGATACCGCAATCCATGATGTCAGCGCAGGTCGGCCGCAAGAGGGGGTCTTCTTGCACCATGGCACAAATGAGCTCTGCAATCTGCGGGTGCTCGTCAAGAAGTGAGGGCGGCAGTTGACCCTTGCGGGCATTGCTCAGCACCACGTAGCGCTCCATCTGCGTCGTGAAAGTGCAGAACAGCTCGCACAGCAGAACGCCCAGGCTGAAAACATCACTCGGAGCAGCGCACGTCTGGTGGCCGTGCGTTTGCTCCGGGCTGCTGTAGAGGGGGGTACCTACGCCCACCGATAGTTCGGAGACCTCCTCCATTTCTTCGTCGGTGCTGTTAAACGTCAAGGTGTCAAAGCTGTCGTCTCCCTCTTCACAAAGGTAACGAGAAGGGTGGAGGTTCAGACTGGTCTGCAGTGTGTTCTTGGACAACCCGAAGTCGCCGATCTTCACGCACGACTCGCGGGTCAGGAAGATGTTGGCTGGCTTGATGTCGCGGTGAACGAGGCCCTGTTTGTGGACGTACCTCAACCCGTTCACGATCTGGTGAAAGATGTGCATGTTCTTCGCGATGTCGATCTCGCCAGACTTCCGCTGCTCCATCCAGTCTCGCAGCGAATTGCCCTCATAGAGAGCCATCTGAATATACACATCGATCTGTGTGATGAAGGCGCCAGGAGATGATGCAGACGAGTCGAGAGGCTTAGGACGAGGCCTTTCAGTGGGTTGCTGCCGATTGAACGTGTCGTCGCCGTCCTCATTAATCCGTTGCGGGCTGTCCCTCCCTGCTGCCAAACGCTGCGAGCGAGCCAGCGACATCCGGGGACTGATGTCGCGTTCATCGTCTTCAGCCGCCTCCATCTCAAAGCCCAGGTCTCCGAAGCTGGCGAAGCTCTCTTCATCCGGGTCGAACGAGTAGGCGTCCGAGTAGTTGGACGAGCTCATGTCCACCTCATCGTCTTCACCTCCGATGTCGCTCACGGAAGAGAAGCTGGATCGTCCGGTGGGGCTGGACGACCCCGCCGGACTACTCGTTCGTCTCGTCAGTGTGTACGTCGGGGAGTAGCACGGACTCTCCGGCTGCTCGACTTCTTGGCCCTTGTTCACTGCTGGGATCAGCGAGCCCAGCACCCACGTGTTGTAGTATCGGCAGACGTTCTCATGGTCAAGTCCAGCCAGCACAAGAGCCTCGTTCATCATGACGTCGCGCACTTCCGATGGATTGAAGTACGTCTCCGGCTTGAACCAGAACTGCTCGAGCTTGACCGCGTACCAGTGTCCATCCATGTTCGACTTGCACTTATACACTTTGCCGAAGCCGCCCTGGGCGATCAACTCCTTATCGGTGAAGTCCGTGTCGAACGGGTTGGACCTCTCGAATAACCCGCTGCCCGAGCGCTCTCCCGGTCGTTCGTGGCGACGCTGAGGGGGTGGTGGGGTCATCGACGACATTGGCGGCTGGATGGGTTTGCCGTTCTGGACGGGGGTTGACAAGCATCGCGCGAGTGGCAGGATGACCGGACTCTGCCATGGTTTCGGCGGCGTGGTCGAGTCTCTCTTCTTGCCGACCCTGGCCGGAACTTTCGACGGTCTGAGCATCGCACTCACGCGGTGGTTGGCGCAATGAAGGGTGCCGACCGAGCAGTCTCACATCCAAGAAGGAGAAGTTCTCCACCTGCTTGCTCTCAAAAATAGAGGACATCCATATCGGCTGATCTGGTCGCGCGCGCTATTATGGCCGTCGCCCTCGATCCGTTTCGATCGCAGAGTCGCGCAGTGCGTTGGGTTTGTGGGACTTCCAGCGCAGTTAGCACCATGGTGAAGGAAGGCATCAACGGTGTCTTTGGGAAGCCCAAGCCTGCTCGAGGCAAGGCGGGCAAGGCGTCAGACCGACTGGAGGAAGATGCGCAGGCCATGGAGGCGAGACTGCTGCAGCTTCGGGTAAGCATGATGGAGGAAAAACAGAAACGGGATGCCGAGCTACCCCTGAAGCACGCGGGCAACCGGTGGCGGAGCGCCCGCGAAGATCGGGGCAGTATGAGGCAGTACGCGAAGGACGTCCAGCAGAAAAAGACGTCCAAGAAGCAGAGCAAGAAGGACGTGGCTGAAAGCGGCAAACCGTCCAGTGCGTTCAGGAGCTCCAAATCCAAGAAGAGTTCATCGCGAACCAAACTGGTGATACTTTCACCCGCCACGGTAGAGCAGTGGACAGTACCTCAAGTTCTGGAGTGGTTAGCGGTGATCGGTCTGGAGGAGTTCCAGAGTGGGTTCGAGTTCCACCAAGTTACAGGGGAAACATTGCTCGGCTTGACTTCGGACGGGTATGAAAAGCTTGGTGTGTTCAAGTTGTCCGCTCGGAATCGGCTCCTCGCAGAGATGGAACAAATTCGAGCTCAGCAAGTGAAGGCGCGAAGCGGAAGTCAGAATGGTGGCGCGGAGGCAGCAGAAATCATTGACCCCAAACTGCACGACACGCCGCTTGTGCCAGAAATGCAGCCGCCGCCAAGTAGGCTGGCAGCGAAGACTCACTGGTCTCATGTTACCCCGCTTTCAGAGAATGGTGCTGCAAGTGGCGATGGCCAGGTGCCTGTCAACTTGGCCGATGGAGAGTTTAATGAAGAAGCGAGTCACGCTTCGTTCATGAAAGCGCTACTAGAGTGGAGAGAGAGCGACGCTAGCCAACCTGCTGCGACATCAAACCAAGAAGAAGAATGGGTGAATCCCGTCTTCAGTGGCAGTAGCCTTGACGAGCCTGATAATCAAGTGAGCGGCGGTGCTCTCTTGGAAGGCACGTACGATGAACAGGAAGCGCATAATTCCTTTCAAGAGGCTTTGTTAGCATGGAGAAGTGGGGGGAGTTCAAGTAAAGCCGCGGCGAACCGGTCAGCTACTCCCGTCGAACAAGCGGAAACTGGGTGCACACCGGGAGAACGGAAAAGCTGCTGGCAATGTTATCGCGTCGTGCAAGTGGACGCTTTGGTGCACGATGACCAAACTAACAAGGAATTCTGCGGATCCGCGTGTCAAGAAACATACCGTGAGCAATATTCCCGCTTCTACACGTCGCCATCGTGAGTTTTCAGCTTTCGTGTACGAGACGAAAAACACAGCAGTGACGTTGTGTATTAATGAAGTTACTAGTAGACCTTCGTCCAGTGTTTTGAGCCAGGTCTAGTGGTTGTTATCATGCTCGACATCCTTGCTTTTCTTGCCAGTGCTAGTGCAAACTAACACCGATGAAATGCGCTTTACTGTACACCGGTCCATTACGTCAAAGTCGAAGTCTTCGGGTTCTACAACATGCCACATGAGCCTCGTGAGCTACGTAACTTCAACTGATCACGATCACGTAAAACCTCACCTTTGCAGTCATCTGGAGGCTTGGCCGACGGCTGGACTGTATTCACTCCGAGCACATAGTAGGGCTCCTTCGGTTTTGGCGGAATGCGAATGTTGAACGGCGATGTGAAGTTGTCCGCAGATACGACGCCCAGTTTCACGATTGCCTTCGAAGGGCTAGTAGGCTCCCCTTCCGCACTGGCGGGGGCGGCGTCATTTGGAGATTGCGGTTCGTCCGTCGGTGGCTGGTTGGACGGGCTGTCCGAATCCTGCTGAGTCTCGCGCACGAGCTTCATCATCTCTTCGATCGAACTCATGAGCGCGTTTTCTATCCCAGCCATGTCATCGACATTGACCGTCTCGTTGGTGACGTTTTGCAGAATTTGCTGCAGTCCAATCTAAAGCGTAGAACTTATTAGCATTCGAATAGCTCAAATACAGTGAATGAATCCCCAAACCTTTAGTGGCCGGACACTCTGATCAACAAACATGTACTGATCCACAACGGTTGCCAGCGCACGCTCCACACTTGATATTTCAATCTCCTTCACCTCAAGGCGTTGCGATGTGCCGCGCTTTGATAATGGTATTTTCTCGGTCGCAATGTTTCGTGATTTTGCCTGGCGGTGACAAACAATGAAGAAGGTGAGTATCTACTACCACATTCATCGCAACAAATCTGCACTTACAAGTTGGTCGCGCAAAATCGCAATGCGCTCCATGTCTTCATCGTGCTTGGCGTCCAACTCCTTCTTAATCTCTTCGTGAGAGATGCACGTTCGAATGATTTCCTCCGGATCCACGCCCTCGCTATAATGCCCAAAGCCCATGCGGAGGAAAGCTTGGCGATACTCTTCTTGTGCCTCCATCTCATCTGCTGAATTGAGGGTAATAACGCTGTTTCTGCGGGGTTTGTTTGGCGAGCCTGTCAAGTAAAACAAATTGTGAGCACAAAGCGTCCTCGTGAACAGAATCAAAACGGTTTATCTACTCACGAGCTCGGGAGATTCGACGTCCATTTGGAGAGTTCGCTTTGCCGTCTCCAGCTCCATTTGGCGCATCCGCTCCGGCGTTCTGTGCATCGAGCAGCGTTTGCATTTGGTCGTTGTAGTACTTTTCGAACTTGGCCTTCTCACGTGCCCATTTCTGCCGCATCTCGACTTCCCGCTTGTACTTGCGGAGGTTGGCTGCCATGTCTGCTTTCTGCTGAGCGAGGCGCGTCTGTATCTGACTCACAGCCTCGCTGGCGTTGATCTCCTTCTTCTGCAGCTCCTGCGTCTGGTGATTCAGCTCCGCGAATCGGGCCTTCAACTCGTTCGTCTCCTGCGTGATCTCGATGCGCTCATTCAGCAGCCGCTTCTTGATGTGTTCGAGGACCATGGTACTGCGCATGACCTCGTGCGAGGCTTGCGCGCGCTTCTCCAGCTTGGTCTCCAGCTCGTTGATCTTGGTGTGCTTGGAGTACACCGGGCGTCTCGAGATGGACGCGATGGGCTGCAGGCGGTTGGGCTCCTCCACGATTTTGTCGTCGGGCGCGTCCAGTGCCTGTCCGCGCGCGGCGTCTTCGGCCTGGTTCCCGCCGCCCGTGTAGTG
>JAHWLF010000156.1:0-19558 GCA_024679295.1 Phytophthora parvispora
GCCAGCAGCAAGAGAAGCTTCATGATATAGATGCGGCGGACGAGAGCGCGTCCTGCGGCGCCTCCCATAGCCGCGAGCGCTCGGCAGACGAACTAGAGCAGTGGCGCATCGTGGAACGTGCGGCGGCGCTGGACGCCCAGGGGCCCACGCCGCGGTGGAAAAAGAAATTTTCCGTGCTAGCCTCCGTCCTGGAGAGCCTGTATGCGGAACAGGAGGCGGATCCGTCCGTCACTTCGCCTTCAAAGATGGCTCGGAGCCGTCCGGAGACCGGCGACGGGACGTCTGCCCCCGTGCCGATGAAGGAGCTGCCTCTGCCCACGCAGGTGGCGCTTAAGATGTTCTTCCGCACGTGCCAGTCGCTGCGGGACCCCACCAAGCTGGCGGTGAACTGTCGACTGTCGGTGCAGATCGCAAGTAAATTGCCAGCGATCCTAACGACGATGCCGCCGTGTGTATTGTCGCCGGGATTGGTGGACGATTCTTTAGTCGAATTGGAGGACGGGAGCAACGTGTCGAGTGCATTTTACCAGTTGTTTCGGTTGTTTGAAGAGCTGCTGGGGGTTAGTGACGGCGATATTGCTGACGCGAACACTTCTGGTGCTGGAGAAGGCGCATGCCTCTCGGTTAGCGATAGGGCCACGGTGATTGTAGCCTATGTGGCGCTGGCCCTGAAGTGGGGGAGACTGACGTACTTGCTGAGGGGCGTGAAGCTGTTGCTGGAGAGTTGTGGTGAACTCGACGGGGCACCGTTTGAGCCGCTTGGACCTCTGCTCCGAGAGTTGGCAGCTACCGTGATCGAGCGACCACAAGTTGCATTCGGTGAGGAGGAACAGCCTTGCGGTTATCTGATGAGTTTCGGCAAGGGAGATCACGGTAAACTCGGACATGGCCAATGCGCACATGTAAGTTGTCAAGAGGGCAACTGCACAGAGAACAAAATGGTACCGACTATGATTGCAGCGACGAGAGAGATCCTTTTCCGTAAAATCGACTCGCTCTCTACGCACAGTATCGCCATAACTGCGAAGGGCGAAGCTATGGCCTGGGGTAACGGCGACAAATATCGTCTGGGTCATGGATCCTCTTCGAAAGAGTATATGCCGCGTACGATTGAGTTTCTTAGACTGAAAGGTCGAGTGCGTGATCTCGCCTGCGGCCTCGGGCATACGCTTGCCCTGGTGGAGGGTGGAGAGCTCTTTGCGTGGGGAAACGGTTCCAACGGCCGGCTGGGGCTTGGTGACACGAATGACCGGCCTAGTCCAACGCGAGTAGTCATTCCGACAGTGCCAACCAAGTTAGATGCAGAGGGCTCAACTGATCCAATCGGTTTGTCGACTACACCAGTTTGCTTTCGACATATTTTCTGCGGTGCATCGCATTCTTTGGGAATATCATGGGATGGAAGAGCGTATGCATGGGGGAAGAATAATCAGGGTCAGTGCGGGCATGGGCATACAAACGACCAGTGGACGATTCACGAGATTGAAAGTTTTCGTGATAATGAAGGAGAAGAAGATGAGTTTGTTGTTTATGCTGCAGGAGGATGGGAACACACATTGTTCTGCGCAGCTTCTGGTCGGGTGTACTCGTGCGGCTGCGGCTATAAGGATAGTCGCCGTGCTGGAATCCCGCCCGTTCTTGGCCATGGCGACTGTGATCGCCGACTCAAACCTTCTTTGGTGCAGACATTAGAGGATGCCCATGAGGAAATCATCAAGGTAGCGTGTGGATGGGATCATTCACTTGCTGTTACGGCGAATGGTAGAGTTTATACATGGGGATCTGGCACAAACGGTAAACTTGGCCATGGTGATGAAGAAAGTTTTGATGTACCCACCCTCGTACGCAGTATGGAAGGAAAAAAGATCAAGGATGCAAAAGCTGGATGTGAGCACACTGTCTTCTTAACACATAATCATGAGTTGTGGACTTGTGGTCAAGGTGATAGTGGTCGACTTGGGCATGGTGATAGCCAAACACGAAAACGCCCCACCAAAATTGACCTGTTCACTGAATGTGGACTCAAGCCTGTGGCCCTTGCCGTAGGCGACAAATACAACTTAGTGTTGGTTAAAGATGCGGATGGGCAATACGAACATGACAGTGATAATGCGGGAACCTCGGTTCAAAAGCCAGTCCATCCGGAAAATTATGTTGCCGTATCAAGTCATGGAACGGTGAATGGGTATAATGGTCGCCAGAGAGCTGTGCATCATAAGAAGCATCACGAAATGCACTTTGGGGCAAAGTGGGTATTGGAAATGGCCGCAGGTGGGGATCCCAGGAGAGAGCCAGCTGCTGCAAGGAATGATATTCCATCAGAAGATCTATTCAACCCAGGTTCAGCAAGAGAAGTAGCGTTGTTCATTGCAGGGCATTTAGATCGACTTGCCTCCGACTACATAGCAGACGCAACGGTTATACAAGACGAGAAGCAAAGCGAACTGAAGGCAACGAAAGCTTTCATGAAACCGCAGTCGATACTTATTCCGTTCGCTGTTGATACTAGTTGTGAGTCTCTGAGCGCACTTCTTCAGCTTCTTCGTTGGACTGCTTCTCGTCTGGACGTAGCACCGAAAGCTACGCAATCTGAAAAACTTGATGTAGATGGTTCATGCGTACCGACGCACGTTCGAATGGCGCTTGCTCTCTCTTGCTTGCGAATTCTGCAGCTAAATCTTGGGAAATCACACGTTCAACGTGTTGAAGAGGCCGATAAATTTATATCCAAACGGTTAAACGCTTTTCTGCGCCTATTTAGACATATTCACGATCTGCTGGATACTTTAGCGAGTCTCAGTGGCGACGCCGTTATGCATCACTTTGATAGCGGTTCATACCGTTCTGGTATCAAGCAGAGTTTATCAGATATTGGAAATGCTGTTAGCCAAGAAGCTGCCTCCGCGCTCAAGGTATGGATTACGCATCTATATTTGAACGAATTTAGTGCAGGATCGTTGCGATTAAACTGCTCGCTTGCTTTGTCAGATGGGCTTCGACATATTTTACCCAACAGGAATTTCGCGAAGCGCCTTACTCTGGGGAATCTTGGAGGATTGTAAGATTGAAACCCCTTCGATGAGAACAATCATTCTTTCGGAGCGGTTATGCCAGGTACGTGAATATTATTGTATGCGAAGTTAATCGCAGCTGGAGCCTTACACCTTCGATTGTTTATGAAAATAGGATTCAGTCATGACAGAAATATTCAAGTGCGTGCCTTCATATGGTTTGCTGGATTTCAGCGGAGTGTTGGGTGATGTACCCACCGAAAGCATCTCAGGAAAGGACATTTATGGGATCAAAACCCTCATGATCACGCTGCTACAGCGTTGCAGCATCGAGGCAACCAAACACCTTGAGAACGAGACTATAACAGATTTTTCAAATGAGCCCGACTGTTTTTTACAGCTACTACACGTGCTACAGACTCACTACTTCAGTATCGTGCATCAATTTGGATACCGTTTAAACAACAAGGAGGGTGCAGATCCTGTTGCTACCAATTCATCCCAGCGAATTTTGATTTCTCTTCTGGAATATGTGGACACATTAATGACGGAGGCTCTAGCCGTATTGAAACGGCTTCACAAAGCAAGCCGCCAGCATGAAGATGTCATCACATGGCGCTTAAATGGGAGCTTTTTCCACACACTGTTACCCAGTGCTTTGGAGTGTCTGTCGGTATTATTGCTACCAGACACAAAGCTGGCCAACCGTTCTGAAAACCTGTTGCTTGTGGACCGTATTTTACCCAATCTACGCGTCATGCTACAAATGTTGGATGAGGTGAGCTGGAAAATGCACAACGTAGGTGACGGAGGAAATCAAACGCACGACAGCAGTACTTCTCCCCTATTGCATTCTCTGACAAATACAAGTCAAGAGCACAATTGGTTCGTCGATCTCGGGGTTGCGTGCGCCATTCTCTGTGGAAAATTGAGCTGTGAACTACTTTATCCATCAAGCATCTGTGCATTCGGCAATGCTGACCGAGGAATGTATTATAATACCCTATTGGCTGAAGGCAGTTTTCTTGACGAAACGCAAAATGTTGTAAATCCGCTTGACGCGCCTAGCTCGGAGTCAATTACGAGGATTCTGGAATGGGAGCGGTTGAGTGTATTTGAAGTGGAAGATGAGCTTGCCAACTCTGAAGACGAACCGAGTACATCCGGTTCAGCAGCCACCATGTTGCCGACGAATATGTATGAAGATCAGCGGTTTCTACTACAATTAAATGAGATCGACTTCTCAACAAAGCCCGTATCATTGTGGAATTGGATAACTACAAGTCTATCCCATAATACCGAGTTTACGGCTGAGATGCAAAAACTACTCACACTTGTTGCGAGTGTTTCGGCATGGCACCTAGGTATGGTTGAGGAACTTCGCCAAGCTTACGAACTCTACGACACATTGTCGAGAAATTCACCGCATGGCGAGGTAGGTATTTCAACCCCAAAAGGTAAAATCTGGGAGGTGTTTACTGCTTGCATTGTTGCCGCCACGATGAAGGAAGCACCGTGGATTTGCTGTCACGCTGGTTCCAATACGAATGCTATCAAAGTGTTGCACTTATTGCTAAGTTTACAGCCCTATTTCGCTCTGGTGGGACGCAAGGAAGAGTTTGAAGAGGGTCGTGTTCATGACGCAGTTGAAGATTTGTTCAATGTCCTAACCACGATGGATGCCGATTCAATTCGACAACATTTTCGCGCGACATTAATTCATCGTGCTTTGGTACGAACAGGGCTTTGCATACTACACGATCTCCTTCGAAAGCTGACTACATCCTCCGCTAAAAGTGGTTTGATGAATGAATTTGTGGCTGTTATGTGCGCTTCAAGTCATGTGACCTCTACGCAATACATTTCAACGCGAGGAATTGAGCTGAATAGACACTTCGACAAACACGTGAACAAGGCTATCGAGAATCTATTTGTCCGACTGGCACGTATTATTTCGAGCGACGACGTGTCTTTCGAGCTGAGAAAGAAAGCCCTTCTTGCCTGGACAGTACCACTTGGCACTACCAACCGAAGCATTTCAAATGTGGTAGCTTTAATTGCAAAATCTGGAGTTATGAGTAGTCTCGTTGAGTTACTTCTTGACGATGCCAACGTATTGGAGACACACTCTGAAATAAATGCTGCCACGCAATTCGAAAATCGTGTCGGGGCTATAATGGAAGGTGACAGATTGTGTGGTGCCATTGAAGCTGAGTTTGTGCCTACGAAAACGAACCCAGTCAATGCGCTGTTGTTTGACCATACGCCCGCCCAGATTATTAGTTCTCTATCTTGGGAAGCTTTTTGTGCCATCACCTGGCAACTCAGCAAATCCGAACGCTTTGCTCGGCACAGGTCGAATCTGTTCCTGCGGTCGGCTGGATCAAGCTTACAGGATAAAGATCTTTTGACACCGCGAAGTGCATCGATGTCCCCGCGTAGACGCCTGACACTTCCCAAGAAAATGGTCGTATCGACTATTGACGAAATTATTGAGCAGTTGATCGATGGGCTCTTTTTGATACTGCGAAGGGTAACAGATCGCTTCGATGCCATGGCGCTTTTCTCCATTGAATATGAAAAGCTGCTGTGGTCATTAGAGAACTCCGATGTAAGCACTGCCAGCACAGGCCTACCACATAAGTATGATGCTCGGGTGTTTTTGTTCGGTCACCCTCTTCAATTGTCTCACTTAAGCTCACAAGACGTGAGAATTTCAAAAGCCTCCCAAATTGGCGTCGATTTTGATTGCACGTTTGGTATTTCCATATCTTTCTGGATTTTCGTTGAGCACACTGGTGCGGTAGTGATCAAACATTTACCAGGAACCGCACATGCCAATGGAGTTTCATCTACCACCTCGCGTTTGAAAGAGTCATGCGTACGTCTTCTCGCGTTTAGCTCTGACTCAGTTGCAAGCACTGGGGCAGACCAATCTGGGTCTGATAAGATTGCCTCACTGATTGTATTCAGTCGCGATGCCTATCTCGACCATATTTCACTGGGTATCTCAATAAGGCGCACTGAAAGCACAAATGACGATTGGAGTTCAATTCTTATTGATCAAGAAATTCAACGCGGCAATTGGACTAACGTAGTCTTGGCGTTTGGTTGCGACAAGCAAGAGCAACTCCGGGTGTTTATTGGTGGCGAGCGCTCAACTGTGAATAACGGTAGACGATCGGTAGACAATTGCAAAGTAATCTGCCCCGAATTATTCCAAAAAGCAGTCTCGTGGACTGTGCTGACTACAGGGGGTAATGTCCATATTCATGGTCTGGACGAAGGAAGTGAAACTGGAAATAACATGCAAGACCACCCTAGACTATCATTACTCACTAAAAAGACGCATCACTTTGGCTTTGCGGCTATCTTGGACGATGTGATCATTACGCGGGGGCCTCTTTCGGATGAAATGGCTATTCGGATGCAGATCAGCGGCACGATTCTCTTCCGCTTGAAACAGCAGCACCTCGCAGAACATTTCTGCATCAAGGCGCTGCAGCTCCTATGCCTACTCGTGGGCGAAAATGAGCAAGACGTGGATCAGGCTTCTCTCGCACCATTGTCGTTCTCGGATCGCTGGATTATGTTATTTATTCGCATGTTAGTAAGCACGTGTCGGGACCAAGATCTTGCTCAGGTATATCTCTGCTATCTCCTTCAAGACATTATGCCACGGGCACCACCTCTTCTTGGACTCGATATTCAAGCTCTGTGTCAAACTCTTGTCAATAGTCATATAAACCACACAAAGCCAACTAGCGTGGAAGACCTGTTTACTCTGTTCAATGGGAAAAGTTCCCTCCCATCAACCTCGGCGTCAAGACAAAATGAAGCTCTGTATCAACTAATGCAACAGCGCAATATGCTGCATTGTCGGTCTCAAGATAAAAGTGCATCGGGGAGCAACTCATCATCTAGTGTGCTATCGAGTGGAAAGGTTTCATCTAAAGCGAATATGTCGATGCGCTTTGCTGGAGCTGTTTGTCTGCTGCAAAAACTTTGGACTACACCATCCTGGGAAAGTCGAATCGACGAGTATATCGCGAGCACAACCAATATATTTCAGTGCAGCGAAGATCTAGAAACGATTCTGCGGTTGGACGATAAAGATGCGTTAAAATTTTCAGGTGTGCATGCAGCGGTAAACATAGTCGCGGGGTATTCAGAGGAAGAGGTCAATTTCCACCGCGCTTCAACGCATCGTGGAATACCATTTCCCGCACCACTTCAGGCATGTAGTCTCCCTTTGAGTTCCGTGATAAAGCTTGACGATATCAGTTCCGATCAAATTACAGGTATTCAAAAGCTCATGATCACAATGTTGAAAGAAGAAGTACAGCGAGCGTTAAGCCTTGCCGCTAGAAACGACATATTGGCCAAGTACCACAATGATAGAGTGGCGGTTGATGCTGCTGACAGACGTATTGGATCTCTAGTGCATTTACGTGCGCGCGTACTACGAGTTCTAATGACAGCCCTGCTTCGTGAGCACAAATCGACGACCAAAACATGGCACCATTTCTTACTCGAAAATGCTGCTGTTTGTGAGGATCTGCTCCGAGTAGCGTCTTCATGCTCTAAAGAGTTCGTCACGGCGACCCTGGGACCCGATGCGAAAGTCGCAATGAAGCTTCGTCGGCTTCGTATATTCAGCAAAGGATTATTGCGTGGGGGAAAGCATCGTCGGACCGTACTTTCATCAGTCTCAATGGCTGTTTTGGAAAGCCTGCAGTGGCACCTATGGGAGGAAATGACACTGTACCCCGGTGTATCCCCTTCGTTTACCCCTTGGTGGCAACAAAATAATGATCCCAATAGGAAACTGACCATAGAGGTTGTTGGCGGCGACGTTGAGCTGTCGGATCTGAAGGTAACAGCTCTGGAGCATTTCCCCACCGTAAAATTATCCCAAGCAAACATTTGTGCGAACAGCGGTTTGTGGTTCTTTGAGGTGACTGTCTTAACGGATGGGCTTATGCAGCTTGGTTATGTGGATGGGGATTTCACTGCCGATCCGCTTCAAGGCCAGGGAGTGGGGGATCACACGAACAGTTGGGCGTTTGACGGCTTTCGATGTAAAAAGTGGAATGTGAACTCCTATGACTACGGAGAACAGTGGAAAACAGAAGATGTAGTGGGGGTGCTGCTCGACACGGATCGCATGGAGATCAGCTACTTTTTAAATGGGAAATTTCTCGGTGTCGCTTTTTCAGGCATTTCTGTTACCGCTACCTCTCGAATGTGTCCTGCCGCCTCGTTAAATGTTCATCAATCTGCGCAGTTTAACTTTGGCACTGCTGCTTCCGCTAACGATGAGGGTCTTCAAGCACCGGCAATTGATGGGTTTAAGCATTTGCCCGCTTTGGACAACGAAGACCAGTCACGTTTACGGCCAATTGTCTACGCGATTCAAAATCATCGCCCATTGAAATCCGATGGTATTTCGATTGTGGGCAGCCAAGATAAAAATGTGTCTAATGTAGATACTGTGGAGGATAACTGGGCCAGCAGCAGTAGCGAAAGTGACACTGACGACGCTGAAATGGCAGTTGGGAGCTCAGAGAGCCACCTGGGGTTACAACGGCCTATCGAAGGTGGTTCTCGAGACGGCCGTGAAGCGCGCACAACGGACCCAAATGCCGAAGCCAATGGCCAGCGCCGTCGGGACTTGGTTGAGGGTCTAACTGGTCTAGGCTTCCCCTTAGAATGGGCTACCCGATGCGCTACTGAGACCCGTTTGCCGATGGACGAGACTGGTGCGGTTGCTTGGATTCTGGAGCAGATGGAGAAAGTAGGCATTGATGGTTCGTCAACTCTGTCTTCTACGTCTGCTGTTACTGGTGACGGGATCGACTACCCTGGTCAGCCCTCCGCGTTATGGAGTACGCGGGCTCACCTACCAAATGCAGTGGCTAACAATTCCGATGATGACTTGGTTGCCGAGTCAGCTTTGCGTTCGGGATCAGGGGCACCAAACCTTGCTGACAAACTTGATGAGAGCGATGTTAAGCTGAGTAGTGAAATAGGCGATGACCAACTCCCCTTTATTTCAGTCATTCGATCGGATACTACCCTTACTGAAAGACCAACCTCGGCACCCGCAGAAGTCAATCCTTTTATTGAGGTGGATAAAGACGACCAGCAGAGTGATGATGAAATTACAGATGCTTTTCATTCGGGACCTTATGGAAAACGGCAAACCCTCCAAGCTGATTTACGACTTCTCGGGAAGAATTATGTTACCTCTACCTCGAACGAGACTCAATTTTTAGATAACAAGAGCGGGGTTGATGACTTACTCCCCCTGAGCATTACAGTCGATACGACTATCTTTATTGGATACGCTCGTCAAATCTTTACGTCACTTTTGCAGCTTGCTTTGCACGAAAACGAACAAAAGGCAGTTTACGCGATGGTCCGACAATTAGTCTCAAGTGATGAATCTTCCGCTAAGTTCCTTCGCGTATTGAGGACGGCAATCGGACTTGAGCCGATGGATACAACGTTTGAGCTTGGCTTCATTTCCGATGTTGCTTATTCAGAGCAGTCGCTACTACTGCAGAAAGCGTTAGCTATGCTATTGCAATATGAGGCTCAAAACTCTATGACAGTGCAATCAGAACCCCCTCCATTGCTTAAATATCTTTCTCAAGAAATGGTGAACCAGTGTGATCGAGCGCTCAGTTTGGCTAGAAGCAAGACATCCGGTAAAGCCGCAATGGATTCTGTACCAGTGCAGTCAGCAGCCGCGTGGTTTGGATGGATTTCGGGACTCGTGCTAACCTTTGTTGAGACTCAAAAGTCAGATGTGGAGAGAAACTCGGTGTTTGCTGCTGCTGCACTTTTCAGCACCGCTTTCGTCGAGAACTTGATTGCTATTGCTTCAAGCCCGTCCAGCATTTATACGTCATGGAAATATGTTGTCCTCCGACTACTTCCCCGAATTTTGTCGGTGGCACCAGTGTGTGAAAGTCATAGCCCAAGCTTGTCTCCCTCATCGTGTGATGGTCAGAAGAAAACTGAGTCGGAAGTCTGTGCTTCTGCTCAGCTTGTAAACCTGACAGAATTGTTTACACTTCGCCGTCGACGTGAGATGTACGACAGAGTATTCTTCTCGGATATCACGAGTTGTTTGTTTACGCTTCTCGTCCGCTCTAGTACTTCTTTCGTCCCCGAGGTTAACGTTTGCATGCAAAAGAGGTTAAAGAACCCGAGTTTGGGTTTAGTTGTGAGTAGTTATTCATCAAGACATGCGACGATATCCTGGGATTTCACACAGACAGCTTCACCAGCCGTAAGCTCAGGTGCTTCGGGGATGAGCGCTGATGTAAACTCGTCAATCCTGTTACTGGAGGTCAAACGATGTGGCGTCCAACCAACGGGTAGCCCACTTGTAGATGGCGCCGACACGAGCTCGCCAAAAGCTTTGCCATCCAAAGGAACATATACGATCCGTAATTTACTTCCTGATACAATGTACCGAATTCAGGTGGCCCCAGTGCAGTCTCTATCAACTGATGATTCAACGCTTGACTTGGCTACTATGCATGGGGCCGAAATAATCGTGCAAACAACGCCTGCACCTGTGTTTGACCTGGATAAAGACACAACAGGGAAAAATCTGGTGGTTTTCAATCGAAATCTGTCGGCCAAGAACACAGTCAACAAAAAGTGGCACTCGGTGCGTGCTTCCATTGCGTTTGATGAAGGTGTTCATCAGTGGCAGGTCCGACTTGACACTTGCGTCTCAAAGAATGTTTTTATCGGGGTTTGCACGGCGGAAGCTAGCATGGAAAACTATATTGGTAGCGATGCGTACGGATACGGTTTTCTTGCGAACAAGGCGGTCTGGCATAACAAGGCAAAGTTGCATTCGTACGGTGAAATATTCAAGCAAGGCGACATTATTCAGGTTACGTTAGATTGCAACGCCAAAACACTCGCGTTTAGTCGTAATGGTGAATACCTTGGTATCGCAGCATCCAATATGTGCGCAGGAATCGGTCGGTCTGGGTCCAATGGTAATGATACCAATTGCAAATGGTATCCAGCGTTCTCGATGTATAATAAAGACGACAAACTCACGCTGATCCCTCCACCCGCTACGTCCGTATTCCGCTCACAGAACGGTCGTCCACAGAATGCGTCGACCTTTGAGTTGATCGAGGCAATGCAGGATGTGCTGGCTTATCAGACTCAGCTGGCAAGTACAAAGCCTGATAGATCCCCAGCAACATCAAAGCTCTTTGAAAAAGCATATGAAGCGTTTGAAAACTGGAGGCGTGGTGATGAGATACTCCGTGAAGTCGCGCTTGGACAAGTGATTGCGATCGATAAAAGAAAATCAACTACTGAGAAGTATGGACTGGCCGCAGGGGATTCGGTGTTTACTTCGAAGGGACAATGCACTGTCCTCGGTGAATATCGCCATGAGCTATGGTACGAAGTTGACGAAGGAGGTAGCTCATCGCTCTTCGGCGCTACTACACCCCAACTTGCTTCTTGGAGTTTAAGCGCTTGCCGCGAGATGTTATCGTCGCCAGATGAATATCCGGTCCATCGCCACCATAAGTACAAACTTGAGCTGGAGAGTAGCACTATAACTGAAGCACAAACTAATACGGATCCCGTTCTTGAGCATCAAGCCTGGGCTACCCAAACAACCGAGAACGAGAGATTTTCTTACCAAGAATTTGTTGAAGCTCAAGAGCGGTGGGGTGAGAGTTCTACTAGCGCAGCCAGTCTCGATGCCAAACTCATTGGTGAGCTCGACGCTATTGCATTGCAAGCTTCAAGCAGTTCTTTACTTCTGTCATTTGCTGACGTTTCGACGGCCTTGCTCTTGGAGAGAATTTATGATGTTCACGGCATCACCGCAGAGCGTGGGGCAAAACAAACACTAGCACGGATCGGATTGCTGCTCTATGTGAATAGGTGTCTTTACAATGTCGCTCGGTTCGTCATACCGAGACACCTCTTTGCAACATCACTTGAAGCATCTGGAAACTCCGATTCCATCTCAAACGAGCGAGACTCCAGCCAATCTCGACGCCTTGCCACCAATACGGAATGCTACCAGGTATCCCCCGTTGCAGCCTTACTGAACTCGCCACACTGGGGTTTTGGTGATTCGTCGGATTTCACTTTCGTCTCGATGTTAGCTGCACGATTGTTGTTTGCCTCGCAGAAGGAAAAACTCATTGGTGAAGAGCTTAGGGCGACAAAGACAACAAATCGTACACCTGATAATCTCCAGGAGTCGAGAGACAATGAAGAGAGTGGCATGGATAACGATCTTCCGGTGGTCAAGATCAGTTATCGACTACCACCACCGATTCCCTTCTGGGAGTGTAGTTTTAGTTCTAAGCACCCACCGTGCCTACGATTACCTGAGTTCAACGAGATGTCGATATTTGTACAGTTGGTAACACAATTGGCTGCACAAGACGCTCGTCAGTGGAGACGTGAATCCTCGCAACCATTTGAAGTGATCCCGATCTCGCAAGCATTCCGAGTCCAGATTGAAAAGTCTTCTTCTAACTTATTGGGTGGAACTATTGAACACGAGAAAATGAGTCAACAGCAGTCGGACGAGGATGATGAAGAGCAGCTCCAGCAACCGTCGTCAAAGCAGACCGCGAGGTATATGCAGCTCTTCGAAAACATTGCTAGAGAAGTTCAGTCGCCGACCTTCCCGCTGTTTAGGCAGGTTGAGCCGTCCCAATCGGCTGAGCGACCGTATGTCGGGGGTGGTCTTCGCTCAACGCTGCTGCTTGACGTCAACGTAGAACTGTTCTCACCATCAGTATTGGCCCGCTCTCGAGTGCGAATCTCTCAGCTGCTACTCTGGTACTTCGGTTTCGGTCAATGCCTCGGTATTGCGTGGCGGAGTAAGATCCTCTTGCCGCTTCAATTTCTCTCGTATGCGTTCTGGAACGAGCTCGCCACCCCCGCTGAACCGGTTACACTTATAGGAAGCAGCGACAATCGGTCACCTGCTCGATCAGCGGCGTTCCGTGCGATTCGGAACGGACTGTTCTCCATTATCCCAAGCCGGTGTGTATCGCTCTTGAGTGGCAACAATCCAAGTCTGCGAGAACGAATTTCAGACTTAGATGTCAACTACGTCGTCAGGCTTGAACGCCATGCCACGTATACCGGTCTTCGCCACGACCATCACGAAACATTCTGGAAGGTTGTAAACACCTTCACATCTCTCGAACGGCGTATGCTGGAGCAGTTCGTCAACCCGGATCGACGAAATGACACGAAGCAGCTAGAGGTGACGGCTGGCTCTCCATCGGTCTTCGTTCTTGAAGTCGCAGACGCTTTGGCTGACGGTCGAGACCACCCGGACTCGTGCTACCCCGTTGTAGTTCAGATTAGTCCGCACTCGAGTCGACTCCATCTGCTGATTTACGAGGACAGTCGCCATGGCTGGGTACTGAGTGCTCCCAGTGGTCGGTCTCGTGCGCTTTCTGTGGATGATGAAGACCCGATGAACAACCCGGCGGTGCTCGAGGCACGTTACAGCGCAAACGGGGAGACGGCTCCGTTGGGCGGCGAACGTGCGGCTTAGATGCGGTGTCTGTTCGTCTAGATCACTGTGTGATCTTAGAGCTGGGCCAATGTTTGGTGAGCGGCTGAAGCCATTGCTCCAATCCCCAGAATCACGGAAACAATCAAGTCGTTTTGCGAGATGCAGGCGTCTATTGAGGCTCGAAAAAGCGCTATTCATTGTTGTAACATGTATTTAGTTCAGAAGAACAAATAAACCAAAGGAATAAATGCATTGTTCCATGATAACGATTCTCGTCCGTTCACAGTAGAGCTAGATTAGCAACAGCACTCCCCGCTAGCTCGTGACCGTCTATGTTTCTCTCGAGCGGCACGTTTTCATCATCGCTCTAGATCATCGGGACAATTGTAGTGCTCCCCAGATGTAGTACTACCCATTAGTCTGCACTCGAGTCGACTCCATCTGCCTGCGTACTCGTCCGCACAAACACTGCGTCACAAGCTTCTGCTTGCCATGACGAATATCCCTTTCATGTAGCAATTCACACAAATTCCTTCAGATAGTTTTCGAGTAAACCATCAAGCATCGAGTAAAAACGCAAAACATTCAATTGAATGATACTTCTGGTGCTCTGGTGTTCTGCTTCCGAACTACCACTGCCTGAAGTACAAGGTATGTACAGATTGATATCTCTGTCTTGGTGGGCCAAACCACAGAATTCCTACCGGAATGTAACCTGCGCTGCTCCCCAGCGTGGACCGGGACCTTTACTGACAACGGAGTCAGCCGGCCAGTCCACCGTCAACTTGGTGACACTAGAAGAGCGTTGGCAGCTTTTGTGGTCGTCAAGCTCAGCTGCTACAGGAGCCGTCTCCCCAGTTGCACCGTAACGAGATTCGAGCATCGCCGGGTTGCTCATCGGATCTTCATCTGACAGCTTACGGGAGCGTCGTCCACTGGGTGCGCTAAGTACTCGGCCGTTGCGGCTATCTTCAAAGACCACGAACAGCGCCAGCAGCAGCACCAGAACCGCCATGCCCAGCAGCATCAGCATGTCCGCGCGGTAGCTGCCCGTCTCGTCGCGCAAGTACCCCACCAACAGGTTGCCGAACGTCGCGCCGATCGCGTCCGTGATCTCGACGATGCCGAACGCCGTGCCGAAGCTCTTGCGGCTCACCGAGTTGGGGATCGCGGCCATCAAGATCGTCGGCGTGAACGACAGACACACGGAGATCATCAGCATCGACACAAGCGGGTTGATGTCCGTGAAGATCATGAACGCGTACGCCAGCACCGACAGGATGGCCGCGAGGATAATGAGCAGGATGCGTCCGCCGAACTGGTCGATGGCGAGGCCGATGAACGGCGCGAAGATCACGAACAGGTGCGAGACGCTGCTCACGACGCCGGCCTTGACCACCGAGTAGTCGTACCGCTGGAAGAGGTAGCTGGCGCTCACGTTCTGGAACAGGTGGAAGACGTTGATGAAGTTCACGTGCAGCATGGCGATGATCCAGAACATGCGCGAGAAGCTCTGCACGTTCTCGCACGAAATCTGCTTGGCGTGCGCGTGCGACTTGCGCCAGCGGTGCTTCTGGCGCTTCTTGTCGGCGTAGTCCTTGAGCCAGTGCAGGCTCGGGTCCAGCGCTTCCTCGCTGATCACGCGGCTCTTGACGATGCGCTTCAGGTTCAGCGTGTAGTGGCACACCATGACGCCAACCACGGCCGACGCCACGCACACGAGCACGCCGTACCACAGCGCCTGCACGTATCCGCCGAAGTAGAGCGCGATGGGGGCCACCGTGGCCTTGGCCAGCATCTTGGACACGTTCGTGATGGCCACGCTCACGCCCATGGCGAACGTCAGCTCCTTGTTGCGGAACCACGACGCGATGAAGACGCGCGCGCCCACCACCACGCTGCCCTCGCCCACGCCGAAGAACACGCGGCCGAACAGCGCCAGCCAGTACAGCTTGAGCTGCATGCCCAGCGCGAAGATGGCCTGGCCCACGCAGATCCAGACCAGGAAGAAGCGGATGCTGCGGTGGCCGCTCTTGTCCATGAGGCGGCCGCCCAGCAGCGGCAGGATCATGCCGGGCACCGACACGGCCGATAGCAGCGCGCCGTACATGGTGTTGGAGATGGGGAATTCCTCGTCGTCCAGCATGAGCGGCGCCAGCGATGACATGCCGTTCTGTTCAGCAGCAACAATAAGAGCAGCACCAACATCCACATCAGTTGAACAAGTTCGATGGCCAGACGCGGTCAGGTCAGCGCATGCGACTCACCTTGACGAAGTGGCCGCCGAACGGGATGCAGCTCATGAGCAAAAGGAGGAAGAAGCGGTGGGACGGTGAGGTCGTGCGCCAGAACTGCCAGGCCGGTGCGCTGCGTAGCGGCATGCGTGGTGGATTCAGGCCACCGCCGTCTCCGCCCGTGGGGGACGGTGACGCACCATACACGAGCGGTGTACGCTCAGACGCTTCAGCCTGGGCTTGCGATGGCATTTGCTTGCGCACCATCGACGGGCGATGGACTTGGATGCGGGTCCTGGGTTGGGTAAGCTTGGCACGGCGCCAAGTAATGACGCGAAGTATGTATGCGTATTAGGCTGGAAAAGCGCGAGTGGCTGGCGTGGGGACCCAAAGGCAGCACGAAGAAGACACCGCAGCCGGGTCGGCCCTCATTGTGTTCGTTCCTAGCGCTCGCACGGTGTATCGTGTTCGCCGGAGGCACCTCCTGATCAGATGTCCCCGACGTCCCCAAATGGTCCCGGATGCGCTTACCGGTGCATCCTCAGTTGCAGCAAAGGATTCGCGACGAGGAAGCACCACCTTCCTTACTCACCACTTTACACCCGCCAACCGCAGTATCTCTATCATCCGTCTACAGCTGCTCAAGTTGGTCAGCACGGATCGCGAGGGCCCATTTGTCCCTCGGCCTCCATGCGGCAGGCACCGATTGCTTTAGTGTGCCAATGTGTTGACCTTGAGCGCTGTAGTGCAGATAAGATGCTCTGCTCTCTCGAAATGACAGCGGGGGGGGGGGGGGGGGGCCGACGGCTGCAAACGGCGGGTTAGCCCCCCTCCCCCCCCCGTTGAACAATTGATTCGGATGGCTGCGCGGAGATCTGGCTCCGGTCAGCGTTGGAGCACTGTTTCAAAGTCGCAGGACCGTCTCGGTGGTGCGTTGCTGCAGGCTGCAAGTTGGAGCCAAGCGCGCTTATGGTGCAATGCAGCAGGGGCGACGACGAAGTGGATTTGGTGTTGCATAAGAGTAGAAATTAATACGTTTTTGACCGTCTGTCACGGGAGCGACTACCCAGTGCAAACGAGCTGCGCGCAGCTTGAAGCGCTTGCCGTTTGCCGCGTGATGCCCGATAGGGCATCTTCTCCCTCGGCTTCATGGCGCGCGTCGCTGACCGCAGAGAATTCCTTAGTAGACGGCCCCACCACGAACTTCGCACCCGTGATTTCGATGACTCCACGTTAACCACTTGGCTCGTGGCCCTGTGGCACCACGACTCCGAGTTACAACTCGGCCTGCACGCATGAGAGCGCTACGTTTATGGAGTTCGTCGACCGAGTGAGGCAATCAAGCGCTTTTAATCACAACACCTGTCATCGTGAGTGAGAGTGGACCATGGGGGGATTGCCATCCTCCGGTGACCCCTGATGGCAATCAGCCTGTTGACAGCAGACGACAGCTAGTCAACAGTCAACATCGGGATCGAATGAGTAAAGGTCGGCGGGCATTCCGCTACAGCACCACCGGGACGGATCCTTGGTGTCCGTCACGCGATCTGTGCTGTTCTGGGTCTGGGCACAGCGGAGTCAACAACGTCGATTCCACCGCAAGATGTTGACCCAACACCTTATACCTGCTCATCTGGCCGTAGATTACCGTCACATCCGTGGATTTTGATCAGCGGTTGCAGAGGCAAGTGGATCCCACCGCATAAAGAGCGAAGCCGAGCAGCTACACTCGAAGAGGTTGGCGACCAGCCCCCACCTGCATCCAACCGCGACACAAAAGCCAACTTTGCCATCCTCACTTTCGAATTTCAGATGAAGCTTCTCTGCTTGTGCTCACGACAACGTCCTTCGGGTGATGCCGCCTTGACCGAACCACCGCACCGCATCCCGCTGAGCGAGAGCACCAAGCGCGCCCAGCGGAAACTGCAGCTAGCATGCGTCTGCTCGCTGATCTTCATGTGCGCGGAGGTCGTCGGAGGATCCCTGGCCGGCAGCTTGGCCATCATGACGGATGCCGCGCACTTGCTGTCGGACGTGGCGGGGTTCTGCATCTCGCTATTTGCGATCTGGATGAGCACGCTGCCGGCCACCAAGCGCCTGAGTTTTGGCTTCCAACGGGCGGAAGTGATCGGCGCGCTGACGAGCGTGATGGTGATCTGGGTACTCACCGGCGTGCTCGTGTACGCTGCGGTGGGGCGACTGCAAGACTGCCTGAAGCCTCACCCGGAGGAGCACGCGAACGGCAAACTCATGTTCATCGTGGCCGTCATTGGACTGGTTGTGAACCTGGTGTTGATGTACATATTGGGTCACGGCGACGAAGGCGGCGACGGCGGCAGCGATGGGGACTACCCTGGACCGATTCACGGGGTTGATGGCGTTCACGAGCGCATGAACGGTGGACATCCTTCTCGTAAACGCGGCCAGACTACCGGCTCAGCAACCGATACTTCCTCCGGTAGCTATGACCAAGAAGACGAGTACTCCGGTCACACACCAGCATACAGCCCCGCCGACGGACTTTATATCGTCCAGAATGATCGAGACAACTGGGTTGGCGGCGATCTGGAGGTGGACATTCTAGAAGAAGAGACCCCGAAGCCCAAGAAGAAACTGGAGAACCTCAACATCGAAGCCGCGTACATCCACGCACTGGGAGATTGCATCCAAAGCATGGGCGTGTGCGCGGCTGGAGCCCTGATCTGGTACAACCCGGAGTGGCAGATTGCCGACCCCATTGCTACGTTCCTCTTCTCGGTGCTGGTGATGTCCACAACGATCGGCATTGTGCGTGACAGCATCCACATTCTGATGGAGGGCACGCCGGACGGCGTCGACGTCGAAGAGATCGAGCGCGGTCTGCGTCGCTGCTCCTCTGTAGTGGATGTCCACGACCTGCACATTTGGTCGCTGAGCGCTGCACAGTCCTCACTTAGCGTGCACCTGGTTTCAGACGACACGGAGAGGGCACTGCACGCCGCCCAGCAGTACCTCTCGTTGAAGGGAATTACGCACTCGACGATTCAGGTCGAGAAAGCGTCGTCGGCGCTAAACACTCGCGACTGCAAGTCCCACCTGAAATGTGGCCAAGTATCGCCCCCACGCCTAGACTAGGCGTACATACAACAGTTTTGACCCGCTTTCTAGCTTCTGTACATTTACCCAGCGAATTATGAATTGAAATCATTCGTTACCACCACACCTTGCCGTTGAATACATGTAGCACCATCTTACCATGTAGTAGGAGCCGCAAGAACGCATAATGTAAGTCTACAAAATCGGCAATCCGCAAATGCGAGCGGTGCCGGAGAGAGAAGATTCGCTGACGGGGTGCAACGAGGTGCCCGATGAAATTATGGGGATTTGGGATTTATGTTGATCAGTGGTTGGCAGAGACAAGTGATCCCACCGCATAAAGAGCGAAGCCGAGCAGCTACCCCGAAGAAATTGGCGACCAGCCCACATCCGCATCCAACCGCGACACAAAAGCCAACTTTGCCATCCTCACTTTCGAATTTCAGATGAAGCTTCTTTGCTTGTGCTCACGACAACGTCCTTCGGGCGATGCCGCCTTGACCGAACCACCGCAATTTCTGTTGTGAACTTGGAAGACAGCGGTGCAGCTCTCTGGTATGGTTGGTTGGCTAAACTGAAACCACGACGAGCAGAATGGTATCTTCTGTTTCACATGCTTCTTTGAAGCAACGATAGCGTGAAGCGTTCACAAATCCCAAACCACCATAATTTCATCGGGCACCTCGTTGCAC
>JAHWLF010000157.1:0-19547 GCA_024679295.1 Phytophthora parvispora
GAAACGAGATGTCCAGTAAACAGTTAATCAACTTTTTTCTCTCTCTTGAACTTGTACATGTAGATGCGGAAAAGATTTCGAGTCGCTTTCTTCATCGTGTATAGCTTGAGGCAAAATGTAATTGAACCTTGCCTTTTTATACCTGTTTTTCTCTACAAAGTAAATAGTTTTTCAATTTACTGTATCATGTTTTTTTTCCCTCTCTATAGCTACCAGCGGTGGAGCCCCCTTTTCATTCCAAAAAGATGCGTCGGTGGAGGACAACAGCATTAACATGGCCGCGCACGTGAATCATCAGGTGTGAGGAATAGACCTCTGGAAATAGAGTACATACTGTACCATGTCACACAATACTTCGCTTGTGGCCATTGATGATCCTCTTTTTCTGAGTAAACAAGCCTTCAACCCTCCTTCTGCACACTGTATTTGTCGTGCCCTTGAAAGCATTTTTATATTAATAGTAAAGAAGGATCTCGCCGTTCCTCATCACGTCAGCAGTCCCAACCCGATGACCTCCGCCCCACCCAAACGTGCTCGGCGACTTCTGTGTAGTAGCTGTATGTTGGTGGACTTTATCCTCCGCCATTTACGCAACAAACTCGCGGGCAACTGTTTTAAAGAACTGAAATACATGTATGCACGAAGGATTATTATTGTTCTATGCAGTAATGCCGAATAGAGCGTCGTGGACCAGCAAGGTGTGTGCCATCTTGGTGATCTCTTCACTGTTTTCCCGGACCATGTTCTGGACAAAATCGTTAAAGCCCATCGCAGACGACGGAGAGGGCCTCTGCGCACTGTGCAGGTGCAACGGAACTTGTCGAACACAAGCTTGACCGAACGTTCCCTCTCCTGTGGAGGATGGCCGAAAACGGCACCATCCTGTCTCTTCCATTTGCATGCCTCGATACGATCCATCACCCACACACGACGACTTCCAGACGGTAATCTCTCGGTTGTCCTCCACGAAGCGTCGAAGAACGAGTCGATGGAGCAGAGCCTCGCCTTTGGTTCCTGGTATCTGGTTTGTGACGCGGAATTTTACAGCTATCGTGGTTTCTGGGTCTTTCACATCGCCATAAACCTCCCTCGCCTCCTGACGATTCAGTAACGGTGCAAGCAGCCATACCACGTCGCACGTCCGCTTGAGATGGAAGGGGAAGATTTGCTTCCACCCAACCTGCATCGCCGCTGTGTCTCCATTAGCCGCCAGGGTTCTTTGTTGGAACGACGTTGTCTCTTCCTTTGAATCCATCCCACACGATTCAAACACTGCATCCGTCTCCGCGTAGACCCCGTTGAGTTCATGGGTATACATTGCGTAGAGAAGTTCGTCCGTGGGCTGTAACACGACAGCGTCGTACAATCCTTGAGACTGCGCCGCGAGCAAGTACACGGTTTGAAGATGTTGGCGAACGAGGGCGATAAGGTCGTCAATCAACAACGTTTTGCCCGCGATGGCTGTTTTCAACCATTCGCGGTGCATTGCCGAGAGTCGATGTCTGTGACACCAGGCTGCGCTTGCCTGTAAGAAGGCGGACCTGGTCTTCGGCTGCCTTCGAGCCTTCTCGCGCCCCAGAGTCTTCCGTAACTCGGCGATCTCGCGCCGCAAAGCGTCTTTTTGCTGCTTTTGTCGCTGATAGTATGGGATGCTACGAGTTCGCGGCTGTACTGCTTGGCCATAGTTTGGTGGTGCGTCGAGAAGTATCGCGTCAAGAAAGTCACATGAGATCATGTCTGCTTCTGCAGCTGCAGGGTAGATCGTAGCTGAAGTCTCGGGGGAATCAAGCGTCATCTTCACGTCGCTAAAGTCAGAATGAATGAGCGCCAAAGTCCGCGTACAGAACGACGGGTAGACTGCACTCCTGGCTCACGAGGGGCGTGATCAACGGCCTAGCAGGTTGACTCCCCCGATGTGTTCACGCACCACGAGAACTTGCGCGTTGCCCACAAACGTAAGACGTGCTGTACATACAGAACGCACGAGCGCCAGACACGATCGGTTCGAGTGGCAGTAACAGTGCAAAGCCAACATATGCTTCACACAAACCGGAAGCTCTACCGCGGGTCAGTGTAGGCATATTGCATGTACCTCGTGGTAACGTCAACACGTGTCTCCATCGCAAGTGTTTACTGTTCCCGTTTCCGGTACATGTAGTCTCGCTTCTACTGTACTGTGGCTGGCTCGCGAAGCAAAGGACCTCGGGTCCTAGCTGTACCAGCGTACACGTATGTATATGCCACGGTCAGTCATCGCAAAGCCATTTATCATACAGCCACGTAAGTGCCAGATAAGCGGCAAGTGGCATTCGACAAAGACAACGCGTACCACTACATACTCTCTACAGCAGTTTGTGGTCTTACCCAATGTTTACTTGCATATCCATATCGTCACGCAAGCAGGGTGTACATGTACAATGGATTCTGTTGCGCCATATGACGATCTCTATCTCAAACTTCAAGCTCTGGTCTGGCACTGGGCCTCAAGCACCGGTTTTTCTCGCGCACCATTCCTCACCCTAGCTATGATGCAATCTATGACCTTCAATGCATTTGAGGCAACACAGTTTCAGCGATTTTCGAGACCTCCTGGCTGTTTCCCCGGATCATTGTTTGGACAAATTCTTCGAACTGCTTTGCTACAGCTTCAGGAGCAGTCCTTGCGCTCGTGAAAGCTGTATTCCATGGTGGAACCAGGGAATTGTGTTTTCCACTTCAAAATAGTACTTTCGGTATATCGGTACACATCGGTATTATACCGGTAACCCTGGCTGCCCACAGTCCAACCGATGGACGCGTGGTGTTCTCCCCTCACTTCGAATCAAGACCACCAAACAAGCAAGCAAGACCCGCCTCTCCTCTCTTATCGGACTGAGCTGATGGTCATCGCATAAGCTCCCATTAATGAAACTTCGTTTGACCCCCAATGTAGTGGAAATGGAGAGGAATTTACCGAACGCGCATTTGTCGAAAGGTTCCTTTCTCCTCCGACCGACGGTCGAATCATCGACCACCCCGTTTCGTTCATCTGCAATCCTCGACACGAGCCATCGCTCAAGATTGACGACCTCCACGCGAACACTATTTGATTGTTGTTCATGAAGCGACGTTGGGCAAACCGATGAACCTCCGATTCCCAGACGCGACGCCAGTCACGCGAAGTTTGACTGCGATGGTGTTTTCGAGGTCTTCGACGGCACTGTGCCCTCCCTTTGCTCGTATGATAGCGATGAACGAGATGCGCCAGCGACGTACAGGAGCTCGTCACTTAGCTGAAGAAACACTCCGCCGTACAAACCCTGGGCATGACCCGTAACCAAGCTCAGGTTCGAATATGCTGGCGTACTAAACCCAAGGCATCGTCGATCAAGGCAGCTCTCCCTACTACTGCAGCGTTTAGCCACTTGCATTGATCTTCCGAAGCCAGTCGGCGGAGGAAATGGCGTTCAATACCCTTCTTCCGAGCGGTGATTGTTGTCAAGTTGTAAACGCTCTGTTGCTTGCACCGGGTTTTCTCATGCTCACGTAGGTCGAGTAGCAGAGCGAGTTGGCGCAACAGTGCATCCTTCTCGTGTTTTTGACGTTCTCTATGGGCTAGCCAGCGCTTAGAGGTCAGTTGTTTTTTTTATTTTTGAATCGAGGATCATTATTGTCACTTAGCTTATACGATCGCAAACGACTATTAGAGGTCAGTTGAGGATTGAAGCTTGGTTGGTCGTCACCAATCTTGTAGAGACCGTGGGACGGGAGAAGTTGATGTCGTAGATATCTCCGGCGTGAGTTGGTGGTTCAAACACCATGAGAACGTGTTGGTTGTGTTGTACTTCGAAGCACGATTAACTGAGACTTTCCATACCCTGTGCCTTCCGGCAGGGGCTTTCGGCTCTGCAGTAGGCTGTGAGGATCAGACGGGAAGAATTGAGTACACGATAACAGCTGAGTCTAGGAGTCGATAGATGAAGTATCTCTCCCTCTAGTTATGATTCAGCTATCCTAACACCAGCTATTTCTCACTGTGTCCTTAGCAAGCTCCACAAGATGAACGATGGCAACCTTTATAACGGGGCTTCACACCTCAACAGCGTCCACAGCGTCGTCTAGAAGTAATCTCTCCAGTTTTGTGGCAACCTCCATGGCATCCTCTTGTACAGACTTGAGAACTATGTCTGCAAACTGATCTTCCAAGCTCTTGGGTGCACTTGCCACGCCGCAGTAGATCGGTATGGTCCGAGTACACGACTCCACAACGGTGCACGAGCG
Organism: Phytophthora parvispora; assembly: GCA_024679295.1. Taxonomy (NCBI): domain Eukaryota; phylum Oomycota; class Peronosporomycetes; order Peronosporales; family Peronosporaceae; genus Phytophthora; species Phytophthora parvispora. The sequence continues at coordinate 4,261 of JAHWLF010000157.1, forward strand.
CATTGTAGGGGCTCGAACTACACACCACCCCGTTTCGTCCGAGTGCATTCCGTCAAAGGTGCCTTCACCCTCACTAAGCGCTCTCCAGACGATGACAGTGCGCTCGTTCTCTTGATAGCGTCTAGCTGCAAAATGGACTAACAATGACGCGTTTCGATCTGCCAGCACTTCATCAACCATACGAAAAGCGATTCCAACGGTGTTCTCGGCATCTTGGAGAGCAGAGCAGAACCATCGGTCTTCTTGTCGATGCTCCAACGCGACTAAGGGCCACAAGTACTGGCAAGTTTGAGCGTATTCAAATGGCGTCAGTAGCTTTGACTTGGTTTCGAAGAACTCAGTGGTACCTTCCTTTCTCCGTGCCGTCTTGAACATGGGTGACTCAGCGCAGCACGGATCATCGAGAATCGACTTGAAGATATCGTCAGTCTGTGCGTATATCGCATGCAAGTCCTGCTCAAATTGCAGAAAGAGAGCTGAGCCAGAGTGTTGGAGATTCTCGTTCAGCTGAGTTGAGGCCCGCAAGGAGTCATCATTCACCCCCGACAGCGCAAGACGGAGTCGTTCTCGGAAGGTTTGGCGAATATTTTCAATGACAGCCGTCGTCTGCCTCGCTTTTTGTCGCAGAAGGCAATGATCCTCGACAAACCTCTGCAAGGTGTTTCTTTCAAGAGCACAAGATGGTTTAAACCCTGAGGGATTGTCTGGTACTCGACGATTGCGCTTGAGCTCCGCAACTTGGCTCGAAAGGTTCTCGATTTGCACTTGGAGAGCTTCACGTTCCAGTTTTCGCCGCAAGATGGTCTTTCGTCGGCGGATACGGTCCTTTAGTCTTCGAACCTCTTTCTTGGCAAGAAGATCGCCAGCTTCAGTTAGTGGAGACGTTACGCACAGCTCCTTAGAGCTGGGCGAAGACGACTCGACATTGCTCGCAGCGTTCGGCGGGGGCTCAACACTATCGAGAAAAGTAGCGTTTTCAAACATCCAGGGCACAGGTGGCGGCGCGAGAATGAACTCAGCAAAGGAGTTTTCGAATGAAGGGTAAATGAAGCCCTCCATCGTGTAGTCGCAGAACTCTTGGTCGCAAGTGGGAAGAAGTAAGAGTGGTCAATCAAGCGGTTCAAACGGTTCACAGTTTACGGGCTTGGTACATATCGTGGAGCGTACCATCATCAACACCACAAAAGTTCTCTCTACAAAGCTTACGAGATTCATCGTGAATGGCGTGAACGGTGTTGTAGATGGGAAATGAAGGTTGAATTATGATTGGAAAGTCTCCGAGTGCTTAGACTCGAATGCCAGTCAACACATCCTCTAACAGGAGAGATTCGGCGCTGTTTGTCGCTTCACTTAGATTGTCTTGGTGTAGTCGCTGTAGCAACTCATTGTACTGACGCGAAACACTCTCCGGGACTGCACTAGCGCTGTTGAGATGTAGCGGGACCTGGCGCAAGCAGACCTCCATGACGGTGCCGGAGCCTGTGGCTGACGGTCGTAGCACCGTCCACCCGAACTCGTCCGTCTGCATACCGCTGCAAGCACCTTCCCCCGCCAGGAACGATTTACACACGATGACCACTCGATTGTCCTCGTTGAATCTCCGACAAACAACACGCTGCTTCAGCGACGCACGCTGTCCGTTTGGCAGACGCTCGGTGATGCGGAACTTCATGGCCAGCGTATTCTTTCGGTCCTCGATACCAGCGTATTCCTCTCTTTCTTCTTGTCGGTTCAGGAGGTGCGCGAGCATCCACATGGACTCGCAGGTCTGCTCATAACTAAACAGCATGCGCTGCCTCGTCACGTACTGAATGGACACTCCGTTGGCGTCCGAGGTCACCGAGCGCCGGAAGTCCCCCTCTTCCGTTGTCGGGTCTAGTCCGCTGGAACTGAGCACCGAGTCAGTCTGCAAGTAGAGCTCGGCGATGTCCTGCATATCGATGGAGTAGAGCAGATCGTCTGTCGGCTCGAGGAACAGCCCCGAGCCGCCCTGTGCTGCGACCAACGCACCAATCTTCAAGTGCTGCCGCACGACGTTCTTCAAACCATCGATGATCTCCGTCTTGCCAGTGATGGCAGCCTTTAGCCACCTCCGTTGTGCTTCTGAGGCCAGGCGACCTTCGAGGCGGCGCGTGGCCAAACTCTGCCACGCCGAGTTGGCTAGCGGCGGCAAAGCTTGTCGCTCCTGTTTGGCCTTCTTGTGCCTGTCTTGTTCTCGTCGTAGGAGCGCTGAGAGTTGAGCGAGTTGCTGAGTCAGCGCCTCCTTCTCGTCCCGTTGCCGCTCGTAGTGTCGGGCTTTGCGCTTGATCCGCTTGGGTGGAGTGGGGATGAGTTGCGTTTTGTCGATCATAGATCCGGACGCCATATCGACGGAGACGAACGGATTCGTCTCGTGGAGTGCTGCGGGCGACAACGGCGAAGAGATGGACATCCTGCTGCAAACGTCACTTGACCGTGAGAGTCAGAATGAGCAAGTTTGGTGGTGGCGGTGTGGTTTGTTTACTAGTTTGTTTACTGCTTGACCCCTGTAGCGAGATGACCATAATCTGACGTGATACTAGAAATGGTTGGCTTTAGCAGGGTCCATAAAATCTGCATAGGTGCCCTTGTTAGAGTTTGATTGAGTTGAGATAAAGACATACAATATGGGGTCTATTTGACGATAACCTGCCGATTTTGATGCTCTGCTGATGCTGTTGTATATTCCGTATAGATTAGCACAGCTGGCGATAAGACGAAATGGCAAGGCACTGCCAAGGGCAGAAGGCCACGTGAGAACAGGTATTCACCAGTAGTGGTTTGGCGCCAGCTTATTCTGTCGACAAACGCCAGCCATTGTTGGTTCTGTATCGACCCAATCACAACTACTGTGTAAAATGAAATGCACGCTGTTGGTTTTGACGAAAGCTACTGTCAGTGCTCCTTCGCATTCCAAAGATGCACGGAACCGCGCCGGTGTAGGATAACAGCATCCGCACATGTGAGTGAATCATCAGGTGCGGGAATGAAGCTCTGGGGAAAAGAAAAAAACAGGATAAAGTACATGTACATCATCGTGTCACACACGCTTATGACCATTGAGGATCCTCTTTTTCTCAGTAAACAAGCCTTAAACCCTCCTTCTGCAAACTGTATTTTTCGTGCTCTTGTTATAGTAACGAGGGACCCCTCCCCTCCATCCCTCATCACGCCAGCAGTCCCAACCCGATGACCTCCGCTCCACCCAGACGTGCTCGGCGATTTCGGCACTATGAGCGAGAAAAGCAGTTATGGCACCAACATTTGCTGATCTCTCGGCGGTTTTGAAGCTAGAGTACGCAGCACGAGATCAGAGGAGAGACGAACAGCAGCCAGTAGCCGTGTCAGTGGTTTCGGCAGCGAATGCGCTCAGTAGGCGCAACCTCAGGCTCGGAAGCTCAATGGACATGGCTGCAAGCTGTTATGGGCAAAGCGGAGCTCATCCGACGATTTATTCTGCGCTTTCCGCTCCACGCCATGGACTTGCACGAAATCAAAATAATTACCTGAAAACCGAATCGACACTTCGTATTATAATAATGAAGGCTTGGATCCGATGGCGGAAAGCGAAGGTTGTCGCCGTACAGTGACCACCGACATGAACGGCGTGTCGATTCAATACGTCTGGGAGGAGCATTTGCTGTTCGACTTCCAGCAAACGTTCGAGTCGATTTTGGATGCTTGCTCACCATTTACACAGGTAAGACGGCCGGAAGGAGTATTCCTGCATTCAGGACGAAGCAACCACGATAGCTGTCAACTATCGCGTCACCGAGCGACTAGAGAGCGGAGAGTTTGCGTCCGTACGGCAACATCTTGTTACTCGTCGATTTGTCGAGCGCGAGCGTATGCTCATCACGTGGATAGCCTTTCGTGCTGGAGAAGGATCCTGCAAACGGATGCAAACGGACGAGTCGGGGTGGGCTCTCATTCGGCTTTCGGTATCAGGGTCGACTGTACGATCATGGAAGTTCACATGGAACAAGTTCCTGTGCACCTCAATGGTGCCCGTGCGATTCCAGAGAGAGTTGTAAGCCTGGTTAACGACTTACTGGAGAGCATGATCCAAGATAACAGCCAAGAGGTCACTGGCGGAGCAGAGAATTTGCTGCTAGACGCCGCGTTGGCTGGGATAAATCTGTGATTGATATTCTGCTCATGTGGTGCGCTTTAAGTTACAGACGATTGGGATGTAGTCACGAAGCACGGGCTTAGTCTACCACGTTAGCTAGCGTATCATCGAGCAGCATTTCCTCCAGTGCCTTGAGCACCGTTTGGTTCTCCTCCTCTCCTGTACTCACGACCATGTTGGTAAACTCGTTCACTACTGGGGCGCACGAGGAGGAATTGCTGAAGTGCATCGGCACATTCCGGAAGCACGTGTCGATGACGGTACCCGTTGTCGCACTACTTATCGACGGCCTAGCAACGCACCAGCCAGTCTCATCCGAGTGCATCCCGCGGAATAGCCCCTCTCCTTCAGTGAACATTTTCCACACGATCACGACGCGGTTGATCTCCTGGAAGCGCCGAACGACGACGCGCTGCAGCAGCGACACCTTCTCCCCCATGCGGCGACTCGTTATCCTAAACTTGAGCGCGATTGTGTTTTCGGGGTCTTCAATGCCTTCGTAGATTTGTCGATCTTCCTGTCGGTGCTTGAGCTGCGCGAGGTGCCACATCGAATGACACACTTGCTTGAACTTGAATGGCAAGGTTTGGCGATCGGTGTGCTGGTAATAGTCCGTGCTCCCGTCATTCTGTTTGGTCATTGACGGCTCCCCCGACGTCTCCAAGCCGCAGGCGCTGAGAACGTCGTCAGTCTGCAAGTAGACAGTGTGAAGCTCCTGGACAAACGTCTCGAACAGCGCCGAATCAGTGGGTTCTAGCCGCATTCGCTTATGACGCGGGGCATCCGCCAAGTCTCCATCTGTGATGGCTCCGTCGTGAACACGTTTCTTTAAGAACCCGCAGAGGTCGTTGATCAATGTGGCTCGAGAGCTGATGGCAGCTCGCAGATGTAGCTGCTCCGTTTCGGCGGCTTCCCGGTGCTCCTTCTGGCGACTCGCTATGGCTTTCCACAAACAACTCGACAGGGCCAAGTCGGTGGATGGCGACAAGCTGCCGTCGTCCGGGGCGTCTTGCAACTCGTCCAATTTGGCCGACAACTCGTCGATTTCGCGACGCAGAGTCTCCTTCTCTGCCTTCTGTCGCTGGCGGTAGATACTGCGACGCACTGCGTCTTTTGATCGTGGTCGAGGCGGCTCGGTCGCCGCCACTGGGGCTTGGTTGGTGGCTGGACTGGCGCTTTGAGTGGCATGAATTGCTGGGGCTGGGGCGATTGGGGGCACTTCACGAACAGTCGATGGGCCCAGCAGAGACTCGGTCTCCGCTAACAGACCGTCGTAGTCCAGGTCGTCCAGTGCCAAAGCGGAGGGCAGCGCCAACTCGTCGGACGCGTTGAAGAAGTCCATGAGTTCATCGAGCACGAGGTGGTCGTCCATCCTGTCGAGACTGGTCATTTTACTAAGTGGAGTGGAGTTGAGCTGGCTTGGCAGAAAACGCCTGGCTTCATCCAACAACAGGTAGGACAGGAGAAATCCGCGTCGATGGGGACTTGCACAACAGCCACAAGTTGCACCAGAGTGATTGTTACAGGCACAATCAGCTGCTGTTGATGCGCAGCAGCGACTTGTAATCAGTGCAGTTGAACCGCACAGAGCTTTCTGTGTGGTGCGGCCGACCGAGTCCTGCGCTTGCCGGCGTCTTTTTCCTCGCGCCCCGTAATGGTCATGACATCGTAATCAGCAGTTTTGAGGCTCTACAACAACGCGCATATTCCCTGCTTGATGCACGCTAGAGGGGTATGTATACCTTCTGCTGCTTGTTTTTTTATTGTTCTGCATTCACACGCCCAATGCATCGTCAAGCAGTAGCTCCTCCAGCTTCTTTAAGCAGGCCTGGCAGATATCTTCGCCGGTCTTGATGAGCGTGTCAGCGAACTGCTTCACGAGTGTGGTCGAAGCTGGGGCAGTACTGAAGTTGATCGGGACAAACCGGATGACCGACTCCAATACTGTGCTAGGACTTCCAGCCGAAGAGCTTGGAGAGGGCCGTACGATGGCCCAGCCTGTTTCGTCTGCGTGCATGCCTGCAAACGCGCCCTCGCCCTCCGTGAACTTCTTCCAGACAAAAACAATTCGATCGGCTTCACGGTACCGACGCGTGATGCAGTGGTGCACTAAAACGTTGCCCCCCGGTCCAACGATGCGGACCTTGGCAATGTCAGTATGGTCCGGAATCCACGTACCCTCGATCACTTCGTAGCCCGGGTAATTGTCAAAGCTGCTCACCTCGTAAAGAAATGCACACACGGGCTCAAACGCGAACGGCGTGGATAAAGATCCTACGAGTTCGTGGTAGCGTGCATCCGGTTTAGCAGCCTGCGAGCGGTTATAGAAAGCTTGGGCGTCGTCGCAGCTGTCCTCGTCTTCCCCCATATTCGTCCCCAGCGCTGTCTCCTTGAAAATACTGTCCGTCTTCGCGTACACCTCGTCCAGCTCGCCGATAAAAGCCTCGTACATCACCACGTCGGGCGACTCGGTGCGCGGTTTCTTCTCCGCGCGGCCGGGCTCCTCCGTCTGCTCTTCACTGATTCTCTTCCTTATCAGCGTCCCGAGGTCTCGGATCAGCGCCGACCTCCTCTCAACCGCCGTGCACAGTCTTCTTCGCTGCTCTTCCGCCGCGACGCGCGCCTGCATGTGTCTGTCCGCCAGAGCCTTCCACACTACTGTATGCCCCGATGCCGGCCCGAGGTTGGTCTGGCCAGCCTCCTGCTTCTTCTGCAGCCTTTCTAATTGACTGGAGAGCTCCTGCACCTGCCGGTGCAGCGCGTCCTTGTGCGCCTTCTGCTTCTGCCTGTACGCACTGCGGCGGATGGCGTCCCGAGAGCGGATGTTGTCCACCAAGGGCGGAGGAGAAGACGTCGCGGTGGAGGTGGCGTCACTACTGCATGAATCTGTGTGGAGATCTGTGTCGCAATGTGATGAGTCTCCTGCTGCGCTCAAGAGGCCGTCGACGTCTGCGTGCAGCAGTTGGAGGGCGGCGTTGCTGCCCTGCAGCGAGAGCAGCGATTCATCCTTGTCCAGCGACTGGAGCAGCTCCTTGCCCGAGATGGACGGGTCGTCCAATTGGTGGAGCAGGCTGTCGAGCAGCATCGAGTCGGCCATGACGGAGGAGACGGATGAGTCTTGCCAACGGAGACAATTGCGGAATGGGTCAGAGAGAGGCGAAAAGGCAACTTGCTGATAAAGATTTACCGCCAATAAGACGGCGTTATCAGGCCAGGGCTGGGGGATGGGTTGACTGCATAATCGTCGCTGGTGTGGCGAACACCAACTTCTTCTTCTCCTTGGATAACGCGAATTGAATAGAGTCTTCTTCTCTGAATAATAAAAATGTGTCGACAGTGAGGTCGATCGATAGGATACTCTTCCAAGACGCAAGTGGAGAACGGGTAATAGCGACACGAATATAAATTATGAGGTCAAACAGTCTCAGCAGACACCGAGTGCGTCGTCCAGAAGCATCTGCTCCAGCCACTGCATGCACGCCTGGCAGTCTTCCTCGCCGGCCTTGATGATAGTGTCGGCGAACTGCTTCAACGTCGCCCCCGAGGTGGCTGAGCTGAAGTTGATCGGGACGAAGCGAGTGACCGACTCCAGCAGGGTACTCGCGCCACCTCCGACGCAGCTCGACGAAGGGCGGACAATGTTCCACCCCGTTTCGTCCGAGTGCATCCCGGTGAACGCGCCCTCGCCCTCCGTGAACTTCCTCCAGACAACAACGACGCGGTCGGCTTCGAAGTACTTGCGCACGATCGAGTGCTGCACAACGGACCCCGCGCTTCCTGGAAGATTCACGCGCGCCTTCACAATAGTCGTATTCTCCGGAATCCAGGAGCCCTCGATCATCTCGCGCTCAGGGCGGTTGGCCATGCACGTGATACGACTCACGTACTCCTGCACGCGATCATAGGAGAACGGCGTGACCGACGTGCCCACCAGCTCATGATACGTCGAGTCCTTGACGACTCTCCGCGGCGCATTGTAGAGCCCCAGCGGGTCATCGCCGCCCTCCACCTCCCTATCTGCCGCCGTCTCCTCGAACACCTTGTCTGTCCTCGCATACACGTCGTCCAGCTCGTTAATGTACGCTTCATACAGCGCCAAATCCGGCGACTCTGTGCGCGGCCTCTTGGCCGTGGATCGAGCATCTTCCGGCAGCTCTTCACTGAGTCTCTTCCGTAAAATCAGGCCCAGGTCCTGGATCAGCGCCGCCCTCTTCTCTACAGCCTCTCGAAGTCGGCGCTGCTGCTCCTCGGCAATCAACCGGCCCTGCAGGTGTCTGTTGGCCAGGGCCTTCCACACGGCCGTGTGTGCAAGGCCCGCGCCCTGTCTGGCCTGCGAGGCTGCCTGTTTGGTCTGCAGCTCCGTCAGCTGCTGCGAGAGCTCCTCGACTTGAGAGTGCAGCGCGTTCTTCTGCTCCTTCTGCTTCTGCCGGTACGTGCTGCGGCGGATGGCGTCCCTGGAGCGGATGCTCTCCACCACGGGCGGAGGGGACGACGTCGTGGAGGCCGCGCTCTCGCTCTCGGCGGACGTGCAGTCGCTGTCTGTGTGGTGGTCTGTGCCGCTATCCACTTGGAACAGGTCGTCGACTACTGCCACGTCCAGCATGTGCAGGGCGAAGTCGGCGCCCTGCGGCGACAGCAGCGCCTCGTCCTTGTCGAGGGAGAGCAGCAGTTCATTGCCCGAGACCGTCGGGTCGTCCAGCGTGTGGAGGAAACCCGCGACCTCGTCCAGGCACAGCGAATCGGCCATGATTCAAGGGAAGAATGAATTGCGCGCGTCTTGCACTGCCAGCGGAGACGATTCGAGAATGCAACTTTCTCTTCCTTTTTTGATCGCGTAATTGCCGTAATCTAGAGAGGGTTAGGGCGGTAAAGCAATCTCGTGGCGACGTGGCAGCCAATCAAAAGCGGCGCGAGGAATGTTGGTTGTGTGGTGCACACGGCTCTGTAAGCCAATCAGAAGCAGACAACGGGACAGGAGCGGAGCTTACCACGCAGTTTGGCACCGCAGCGACGACAACGAGAGCCAATGTCGTGAGCAATCGCAGGAGCTGCATGCACGTAACTTGGTCGTTTCGCGAGGTCGTACCAATATCGCTCGTTGCAGGTTGAGAAAACGTGGTATTTCCTCGCACAGGACGGCCGAGAGTGACTTGCCGGACACCGCGGCTTTTAGTATTGTCTACGGGTCGACCTCGAGGAAAGAAGACAAGTGTACCTTAGTCGTTTATCGCACATTTGTACAAAACATTTGCAGAGGTCGTATCTCAATTCCAATAGAACGCACTCGGGTTCTGGTAACTCACTCGGCCTGAGTTACCGAACAGAATGAGTCAGTCAACACGCATAAGATGTACTAAGTAGGTATTGATCAGCGAGTCCGGATCAACACAAAATTTGGTCGTCATTGGTACAATATGTTTGCATTTGATGGTATTATATCTTGTCGTTTTCGTCTGTCAAACGCTAATGTGCATTCATCAATGCCGCACTCACTCTTCCATCCGCTGATTTCGAGCAGTCCGATCATTCGAGCCGCCGCTACTTGGGAATGCGTGCAGCTACGCCTTGGCTTTGAAACTTGAGTAGTATTCTTTCCAGGGTATTGATATACACGGTTTGAGCGCCAACAGCGGCAGTAAGTTCCTGCTGCTGGGCTTCGGCTAGTAACCGTTCGTCTTGGTGTCGAGCAGCGAGCGATTTCCAGAACAGATACGCTGGTGATCGCGATGCCTCAAACCTGGTCTTTTCGTCTGCTTTGATGCGCTGGAGTTGATCGAGTTCTTTGGATAGATCGCGTTCTAGTCGTCTCAATTGCTCTCGCTCAAGCTTCTGAACACGCCGATAAACTCGACGCCTGATAGCCTCTTTGGCTCTCAGATCACTGCGCTCTTCGGAAGCCTTGGTCTCAGTGCTGCTGGTTGCTAGAAAATCACTATCGTCCACACAAGCCGGGGATAAGGAGACGTCGTCTGAATCATCACTACGAAACTCGGAAAATAGCAAGCTCTTTGCGTCGGTGAAGAGAATGCTGTCGTCCAAATGAACAGGCTCGAGTGACTGATTCGCGAGGTCTTCAGGCTCCGGCATCACTATAAGTGCTGCGTTCGGTGTGGACATTAGCGAAAGCGGTGGGTGCTTGGTGGGTTGGACGCAGTTTGTGTTCTGGCAAAGGATGCCACGAACCATCGATGAATCAGAGTCGGTAAGAGCAAATCCCAGCTCTTGATCTCTTGTGATGGCGAATCGAGATGCGGTGTACATGTACGTTACCTAACTACCCTGTGTAGTTAGTATTTTAATAAAGTTTGTTGTACAACACTGAACGCAAATAGTGATAGGTCACACGAGGGCTGCGAAGATGGTGTGGGCAGACTAGATGGGTGGTTTTGTATCATTCCAGCCCTTTTGGGCACAATTCAATACAGTGCCTCGTTAACCCCACGCTTCGTGTCCTGCGTTCTACTCAGCCCTGAAAAATCTTCACGTTTAGTGATATCATTTACTGTATTACCACGAAATTCACCATAAGGCCATACTGGATTCGTATTTTCGCACAGGCATGTCGCGTTGTGGCCAATAAATGATTAGCGTCTAGCGTGCAGCCCATTGAATAAATGTCAAGAGTTTATGCAGCACCACAAGACAAGTTTCTTATCTTTCGGTCTTGTGGTACTGTACATGCAGCTCGGTGCCCAGTCAAATGTCATTAGGCTGGCGAGCCATGTAGAATCTGAGGTGCGGAGCGGAAAGGGGGGTATTCAATTCGGTCCCCGTGTTCACGCTCCTTTCACGCAATCTAAGCATACAACCAGATGCTGCACCAGCGATAGCGCATATGGGCTCACTGCACAGATGTGCTTACTTGCGGTTTCCCGCAGAGTCGGCGGCAGACCCAGCACGTCTTATCACTCCTCATTCTGACTCGTATCGAATGGTCGAATCACACGCGTTATCAGCCACACTAACCGATGACCTTGCTGACGTCAATTTCACGCTGGATGACTTGGGCGAACCGTTTGACCTCCTTACGAGAACCGACTGCCTACTAACGACTATGGCGGCGGAGTCATCGGTCACTAGCAACAGTCGGGTCGGCTCCGGCGCAGGCATAAGCAGCAGCAAGAACGAACCAATTGAGCAGCACCAAGCCCGCCTCTTGAGAGCGGCGAGGCAGCGACAGATCTACCGAAAACACCAGAAGCTCGAGCGAGAAGACCTACAGCGCCAGGCGATCGAGTTGAATGACGAACTCGTGCGACTGAAGCATGCCCGAGCAAAGGAGGAGGAGAGGCTTGAAGCCTCTCGCCCACCCTCGTTTTACTTATGGAAATCGGTCGCACTCCGTCATCTAGAAGAACGTCGACTGGCTGAAGCCGAACAAAGGCAGCTCATCGCAGCTCTCAACACTCAAACAGCTTACTTCGACACTTTGAGCAGCATCTCGCAACCGAACTCGAAAGTTTTTATGAACCTCGTAGGCCAGAACCATTTCCCGTCTCTCGATACGAGCCTTTGCTCCAAGACAGTTGAGACGGCATTGTTCGACGCATGCATTCGGGAGCTAGACGCAAACTACACGCGCGCAGATGAAGTGTTGGCAGCTTGCTTCTTCGGTGAGATGAAAACAAAACTAACGGTGCAAGCAGAGCAAAAGTGCGGATTGGATGGAAAGCAAGAGTTTCTCCAGCAAGCAACCAAAGAAGTTCACCCTTTGTCGCTGTACGAAACTAGTTGTTTCCTTTGGGATGTGACGGAGCGCTACCACGCTGAAAAAGTCGCGTACAAGCGCCATGAAGATGTCAGGGACCCAGAAAATACGTATGCCATTACATTTGTGGACAAACTCACCTTGAGTTCTGGCGAGGAGGTGGTCGTACGGCAACACCTGATTCTACGGCGCTTTTTCGAAGATGGACGCATCGTTATCGCGTGGAAATTCGTTTCGGAGGGCCAAGGGATTGCTAGCGGAATGTATCAGGAAAATATCGGTTGGTGCTGGTTGTATCCTTCAACAGACACAACGGAGCCCGGTACGATCCGAGCTACGTATAGCCGTCGTTTACCGATGCACTACTCGTCGACGGTAAGCGAGGATACAAGAATCGAATTAGACCGGATGCTACAGGAGAACGACCAAGAAGCTTGGGACGAGGTTGATTCTTCATTTGAACAGCTCTTACTAGATAATGTGTTGGCCACTGTTAAATTTTGAGTGTAAGAAATCCATTGGGAAACAATACAAGCTCACCGCATTTAGTCGCTGTTTTCTTCTTTAATTCCGCTGCTGAAAGCGGTTAGTTTCTTGATCGTAGGGTTTTTGTAATGATGGTCTTTTGGTGTTACAACTAAAAAAGGAGTAGTGGTGAAAGTTTCATCACTACTCCTTTTTTCACCGTGAAACTTTATACTTATATATATAAGTACCACAATTCAAAGCACAAGGTGTCCTACGATTAATTTTCGATGTAAAACGAGTTCAACTTGCATGTTAAGTATAATCCAGCTACATTCCCTGACTACAAACCAAACAATATTAAATGGTATATATATATATTATCGTTGTCTTCCTGAGCTTCCCTTTCAAAACAATAAGCATTCAGAAAACCAATATCTCATTCAAACCAAACAGAATCAAAATCAACGACTTTCAGCATTCAATCAGCAAGCCAAGTGTAGTAGCAACCAGGAATAACCAGTTAATCAACTTGAATTCCTTACTCCTTTTTTCACCGTGAAACTTTATACTTATATATATAAGTACCACAATTCAAAGCACAAGGTGTCCTACGATTAATTTTCGATGTAAAACGAGTTCAACTTGCATGTTAAGTATAATCCAGCTACATTCCCTGACTACAAACCAAACAATATTAAATGGTATATATATATATTATCGTTGTCTTCCTGAGCTTCCCTTTCAAAACATATTTGAAGTTTAGCTTTTTAAACTATAAAAACCGCCGCCCAACGACATACCAACTGCGTCTTGTCTTAGAATTGAACGGAAAGTGTGAGAAGAAGACTGCGGGAGCTGAACATTGTTCGAACCGTTAGATTGTGATTCGATGGTGGGCAATAGCGACGAACAACGAGAAAAAAATGTTCACCAAGCAACGCTCAAGGGATAGTCTGGTAACCCTAACAGTTTTCCCGTGGATCTCACGAAAACCTGCAGCTCGGCTATTATACGAACCTATTGTGTGACAATGTGACCCCACTACATTATGTTGACGAGCCCGCAGCAAGAGTGACTAATCAGAAATACTCGACCACGGTATGCAAATTCGCCTATATCACTGTCAATAGTGTAACGTAAAACGTCGTGGTTGAAGTTGCTGCAAGCCGTGGATGAGTGATACCATGGGCAGGTGAGGATATCGGAAGGCGGGTCTCATTTTCCAACTTGCTCAAGACGCAACACAGGCTCCAATGGATACATACCGCTCCCAAGGAGAGGAAGAGGTCGCCAACAGCCACTTGCTGCGAATTACGACAACTGCTCACTTGAATGGGGTCAAATCAGCGGCAGAACCAAGTGAACACACGAAACTTCTGCAGAGCCAATGTCTCCAACCGGGCCAAGTGCCAACGGGGTACTTTCACGCAAAATCTGCTGGTCTAATTGCTCTGTTCGGTACGATTCGATATTAATTTGGTGGCAGATGAGGTTACTTATAATCCTTGAGTCGGCTGCAGTGGTCATCTGGACCAACATTTTCCAAGCTGAAGCCGTGCAGTTTCTTCAGGTAAATGTCGCCACGAAAACCTTGCATCTTTTGGATTCTAACAGTTATTGTCCCCGACTCAGACTTCTATTCATTTCGAGAAACCATTTTTCGTAATGTGCTTTTGCCACGCTGCACCAGTACGTGCGGCCCAATGACATCATCAAAGTAGCTCCATGATCTAACCTTTTGTTTGTTTTTTTATCGGTTTGTATCCAGGTGCAGATGCTACCACTAATTTTCGCCTATTATCGTCTTTGTGGAACCGTCGAAGATCGACACGCGGGACTTGACATCATCGGAGTATTTCAGCGCCACTCCATCGCTCCACTCTCCCGGCTCGTGCGCTTATCTGCCTCTCTTGGCGTTTTCTATCTCGTGGCGGACTACTTCTGGTTCTCAGCACTTCGGAACTTGACGGTAGCTGCTGGTGCTGCCATCTTCAACAGCTCGCCACTCTTTGTGTACTGCTTCTCCGTCTGCCTGCTGCATGAAAAAGTGTCTGCGAAGAAGATCTTCGGGGTTTCGACGGCGTTCGCTGGTGTCACGATGGTTGTACTGTTCCAAGGCGGCAGTGAAGGGGAAGGTTTTGGAAACCCGAGCATGGTCGCCGGGCTGATGATGGTGGCATCCGCGATTTTGAATGCAGGCTACAATGTGACTGTAGCTTTGACTGCCGGCTCGGACATTAACGACACGCCCACGCTCATGATCATGATGGGGCTTAGCACGATCCCTGCATGGTTGGTCGGTACGGTGTTCTTCGCGCACAGTCCATTCCCTTCGCTGTATGAGCCCATTGGATTCCCCCCAACAGCAGAAGGAAATGCCATGCTGGCGATTGGCATCGTAATGTTCTCCACGAACTTCGTATTCTTGACGTTTGCTGTCTGTTGGACGTCGCCGTTGGAGACCAGTGTGGGCTTCATGCTGACGATCCCGCTATCTGGACTGATGGATACTCTGATACACCACACGGCATTCACGTGGCAATGCGTAGTGGGATCTGTACTGGTGATGACCGGTTTTTCCATCCTGGAGTTGGGCTCTTCGAGCACTCGGGTGACGTGGAACCATGATGAGTAGGAGGCGTTGTTGGCTTTTACAGCAAAAGTAACGATTTGGATCGATACAAAAGGTTTCCAGGTTCTCCTTCACTTCAAAGGCACTGCCAGTTTGTCTCCCTTTAGCGTTTGAAACAGGATACTCACATCCAAGTGTTACCTGCTGCTTCATGTGTCTCGCCTATCTCAACGCTGCCATCTTGCACGTTTCACGTGATCACTGTTTGCTCAACCGTCTCTTTCGGCTTGATGACGGCCTGCCCTTCATGTCCAGGTGCTGAATACAGCTCTCACTACTGAAAATAACAAGACCGGCAAAAGGCTACGACGACGGCATCAATTAAAAAA